>JBAWJQ010000671.1:0-69480 GCA_037783105.1 Bactrocera zonata | reverse complement strand
ACAAAACAGTAGATGTAAACAAAAATTCTACAGAAAAATTAAAGAAAAACTAATCTTTCAAACTAAAACTATCCCAGATCCATACGGTAGTAGTAAAAAGTCTTTTCGCATTTCTAATTAAACTTCAACTTATTTTTTTATATTTATAATGAACTTTGATGAACCAAATATGTACAACTTTAGTCGACCACTTTTTGCCATTTTTCCGCTAGAAACATTTTTCCATCAGTGTAAAACTTTTCTGGTTTCTCGGCGAAAAACTGCGATAAGTTATTTTCACAGGCTTCTCTTGAAGCCAACTTTACTCCATAAAACGATTACTGCATTGACCAAGTCAAGACTATATGGTGGATGTATCAAAACATCCCAGCCAAACTCCCTAAATTTTTGCCGAGTCATCAAAGATGTGTGTTGTCTAGCGTTGTCCTGATGGAAGACGAAGCCCTTTCTGTTGATCAGTTCTGGTCAATTTCCATTCCAGTAGAATCAATCGTTCGACCAGGCTGAAGCAGTTAATAGTGGATGATTCCTATCCAATACCACCAAACACTCAGCATAACCTTTCGAGACCTCAATCCTGGCTTTGCTATCATTTGTTGAGCTTCACCACGCTTGGACCTTAATATTTTTGGCACATTATTGTCGTATTTGATCCACTTTTCGTCTCCTGTTTCCATTCGTTTCAGAAATCGTTCGATTTCATTTCGTTTCAGCAAAAAATCGCAGATGTTAATTCGGTCCATTAAATTTTTCATAGACAATTCAGTGGTACCCAAACATCGAGCTTTTTTAGCCAGCCTTTTTTAAATTGTTCAAAACCGCTTGATGATGAATGTTAAGTTCCTTAACGATATCATGGTTGCTTATGTGACGGTCCTGGTCAATCTTTTCCATAATTTCAACGACTTTTTCAACGATAGGTCAAGCAGGGCGAGGTGCATCTTTGACATCGAAATTTCCAGAACGGAAGCGAGCGAACCATTGTTGTACTACACGAACTGGTATAGCATCGTCTCCGCAAATTTCACAAAATTCATTGATGGCTTGCGTGGCATTCCCGTTGGCAGCCACAGAAGAGTGAAATAATCCTGGAACAGTGAATTATGAAAAGTTAGAATTTGTTCTTATTACACCAAACTCTTTTTATACACGGGTTTTTACACGAATTTGAAGTTAGACGGTTGAGAAACATTTTTTTTTGTAAAAAAAAATTTTAATCTACTACAGTTTCAAAAATAATGTTTTGAAATTATGTTTGTTTTTACCACACTTAGCAACATTGCTGAAATTAACATACATAGTAGTAACTGGGAAATCCCCTTATTCGATAACTATTACCTACACATTTTGTTCGCATGATATTTACATTGCTGAAATGGATGATACCGACTTTAGTGCAGTTCGTCGCAAACAATTGCGCTTGTTATTAAGTAGCGACGAATAATTATGTAGCTATGTAAATATTTTTTCCATATTTCTATTCTAAGTTTTTTGTTCTTAGTTCTGTGTTAACAGATTTCTTTTGTTGTTTTGCTTAATCTACCAATTTTTCACCTGTATGAATTATGTATTTTAAGTTTTAATGCTCAATAAAATGCCAATGAACATACAATTTGTATGCCTGTCTGAAATTTTATAGTTTTCAACATTTTTTTCCATGTTAATATATTTCTTTATTTCGTCTTATACGGTTTTCAGATGACATGGAACGTATCCCCCATTTTACTATAGGAAACACCTCTTTTTTTACACGGATTTCTGAGGAACGTATCTACCGTGTAAAAAAAGAGTTGGGTGTATTAGACATTTCATCTTTGTATCTCTAACCTTCAGGATTTTATTTAGACATTTCTAATTTTATATTCGTGAACAACTCTCCTCTTTTCTGTAATAATGGTAGTGTGTTTGTTATATTTCACAATTTATTTTCTTATATCCTGGTAAAAATTTAAATCTTAATCTATTTACGAATACCGTCTGCCATCTTGTGTAAGATTTATTTTTTTGCTGTGCTTGTTACGGTTTATAAAGTCAATTGTTAGTTAGTGTTTTAGTTTTTATAAGTTCTCTCTGCTTTTGTATTGCCCAGGGTCTGCATTCACGTTTCTGAAGAAAGGTAGTGCACGTTTTTTTGCTATAGAATGTACCATATTTTTAGACATCTCTCTACTTTCTTTGTTTTTAAACTCATAGTTTCAAAAAGTTCACCCTGTCCGCGTACAGAACTCTTGTAGGGCAGGGCTCTAAAAACATTTATACCTACTTTCATCATGAAAGTAATAGTTATTTGCAGAATTAAGACACTTCTCGTTATCTACTATAACGTTCTTGGCTACTCCATAATAATACAATACATTGTGCCAAAAAGGTACCCGGACATTGTAAATAAAACGCAAAATATTTAATTTTTCATCAGTATTTATTTATTTTGTCGCCTTCAAATTATTCCCCACGAGATGTAATATACCTATGCCAACAATTTTCCCAGTCCTCGAAACACTTTTTATAAGCACTTTTTGGGATGGTCTTCAGCTCCATCAGTGAAGTTTGTTTTACTTCTTCTGTCGACTGAAAACGAGTTCCTCGGAGCGGTCATTTCAGTTTGGGGAACAAGAAAAAATCTCACTAAGCCAATGTGGTGAATGCGGTGGTTGACCGATGGTGTTCATTACGTTCTTGGCTTTAAATTCGGTCACAATCGTACTCTTTTTGAAAAAATTCACCTTTCGAGCTCTCTTGACCTCTCTGCTACAATTGCCTGACGATTCTCAAGCAACGTATCCTTCACTTTTTTTAATTTTTTTTTTTTGGGAATTAACTTCCTTCAATGTCTGGGCATTTTTTTCTGTCAGTGTAAATATGTCATGCAAATATTTTTTTATATCTTCTGTTGACTTTGATTGGATAATGTGGTTAATGTAAAGTCTTTGTTGAAGTCAAGGTATTGTAGTAATACAGTCAGATGTTAACGCATTTTTTAATTGTTCAAATGCTTCTTGGGCCTCATTATCTAGATTATTATTTTCCTAGCCGATGATCTTTTTGATATTCGTCCGTCTTCTCTCTTAAGTAAAGCCGTGGGTGGTTTGCTAAATAAATTTTCGATAATAACCGGGTAGCCCAGTAAAGGATCTTAGTTCTTTGAAAGTTCGTCGTCATTTGTCGGGTTCGTTTCGATACCCACGTCTGAAATAACAAATCCTAAAAACTCTACCTTAGTTTTAAATAATTCGGGTTTGTCCAACTGACATATTATGTTTGCTGTGATCAAGGTTCTAAAATCAGGATCTTTACAGTGGGATTCTACGTCTTGGCTAAATACAATGATATCATTGATATTAATGTAGCAAATTCTTACTATATGATCATTAAAAATATCATTAAGGGCACGTTAGAATATTGAGGGGGCATTTTTCAATCCAAAGGAGAGTCTAGTGAATTCGAACTTTCCGTTATTCACAGTTTTCTCTATACCACTGTCTTTTAAGAGAATCTGGTGGAACCCACTCTAAAAACGATATATTTGATTGTTGCTTAACTGTACAGACTGTATTAATAAATTACTTAATATCTGGTATAGTCTATATATCCGCTATTGTAACACTGTTCAGTTTTATATAATCACTGACGCATCTAATTTGTTGGGGATAATCCACACTGGTGAACTGTAGAGTGATCGAGATGGGCATATTATCTTGAATTGGTTTGTTAACCAATTTTTTCAGAGACATTGGATATTAGTAAAACTGGTGTGTCTGTGTTCCTACTTATTTCTGCCTTAGCATTTGTGACGTAGTTCAGTTTGTCTTTGGGTTCTGCAAAACGAATTAGGTTTTTTTAGCAAACAGTTTAAGGTTTTTCATAAAATGACCTATTTTGGGTATGATAACATTTGCTGATTAAAATTTTTTTATTTTATGAGAAAACTTTTGTCGTTTCAAAGAAAAAATAAACCTTTTTCAGTGTTAAAATTAGCCAGGTTGTAACAAGTTATTTTTATTTTACCTCTACGGATACTGCATGAATAGGTATTTCATTATGTAGTGGATTTTTTCCAAATTTTGGCTAAATATAATTTCTATTAGAACCGGTGTTAATTTGAGCACTTGGCCGCTTCTCAACTTGCATTCGAAATATGAAAATAAGAAGTCAGTTATTTCAAAAAATTAATAAAATAGTATTGCTATGTTCGATCGCTATTTTTAATAACTTCGCTATAGCGTTTCATCGTAATCTGTCTATTCTTTTTGTTCTGAAATTGTTTGTTGATAATCAGGAATAGTTGGTAGTGGTTCTGTTGTAGCTGTTTGTTGGTAAGGTTTGTCAATGTCCATCGGTTCGATCGGTCTATCCACGTAATCCACGAATAAAGTGAATTTCTCATGGGAAAAATATCCCTTATTCGAAAATTTTAACTAATCGTAAATGATTTTTTTTTTCACGCGAATCCATGAAATTTGTTCACAAAATTGTTAGCTGGGAACAACTTTCAATAAAATGTTAACATATGTTATTAACTATTTATTTGATTTTAAATTTTTTTTTATGTGACCTTAGGCTTATTAAAAAAAAAATTAACGTTTTTAGTCCGCAGTAAGCCCGAAAATCCTAATCAAGGAAAGGGTTTTAAAAAAGTAAACAACGAGAAAGAGGTTGTATTTTGAATCAAGTTACTTGATTCCTCCAACAGCAAGGCGCCAACATCGAAATCGATTTCGGAATGAAAAAAGTTAATCATCGATTTTCAAGTTGCTACCCAATGTGAGTTCATTCAAGTTTTTTAATCCATTATTCCTTGAAATACAGCAATACAATCAAGAAAAAACACTAAAAAATCGCATAATTGGCTTTATAAGTTTTTTCAAAACCACTTAATAAAAACAAAACCATTGTGACAACTTGCCAAAGTTCACAATAGTATAATCGAACACTTCAAACGAAATTTGCGAAACGAATTTTTCGTTCGCATGAAAATAAAAACACATAGGAACGATTTATTCACGCGAAGTTTACGATAAGACTGATTGTATCAATCATTTGAACTTTAATATTTCTTTTCATTTAATTGATATAAAATTATTTTTATTATTGCTATTTTTTTTTTTCATTGAAAACCAGTAGCTGGTTCTACCCTTCTATCCTGGAGGGTCCTTTGGCTAGCAAACGATGTATTGGGTTAAATTATAGAGCGTACAATATTTCGCTAAATGAGTTTTTGCTCAAGCAGTGGTTATATTTATTATCGTCTCACGCCCTTATTAAAATAATAATATTTTTATTATTTGCACTTTCACTTAGGCTCTATATTTATATAACGGATTTTGATCAAAATTTATCTTTCACTTATGCTTAATATTTATATTTTTTAGTCCTGTTGGATTCTATTTTTAATAATCAAATATAATTTTTAGTTTCATGCAAAAAAAGTGCAGAGGCACCAATAATATTCGAGGAAGCTGCGCATATTATTAATAAGGAATACGGAAGTTAATACTTTAACCTTTAACCACAACCTTATGTTTCAGTAAACATTAAAAAAAAATCATCAAAACAACTTTATCTTAGAATAATAGAAGCGCACTACCAGTACAACAAACAATAACAACCCAAATAGTTATTTACTAGTAAACAACCAGCATCTCAATAGTATGAGCAGCGATAAGCATTGGGGTCACTTTATCATTATCGACTGCCCAGTAACAAGTTACCACTTGTAACACTTTTACAGTTGAAGTGTAATATAATCAGTATTGAAGTACATGTGTATACGGTGAAATATTATACAAATAAAGGACTTAAAATTGTATATTTATTTTATTCTTAACGAGTAAATAAGTTAACTCGCGCGTTACAGCAGCAGATTTTGCTGTAAATAATAAATAAAACCTAGATCCTTATAAGTGCAAGACAAGCATTCTTTGAGTTCATTCCTAAAAATGATCAACTTGTTGTTTTCAATATAATGATTCACATCATTTTACTGTTTTATTTATCTGTATGTGTGTACATACAGATGTTAATATTTAAATACAAACATACTTGAAATACCAAATAAGCTTTGTGCCTTATTGAATGCTAATACCACATCCACATATACTTAGCAAGAGCATACATACATATGTATATGTACACAAAGTCAGTCATTTTCACGGATTCGAGAAACAAAGTGTCTTTTTTTAACTGGCGCAGTCGGAGACTCGAACTTGTTGCAACAAAAAGCCCAAGAACAAAACATAACATTTAGGCACATGCAAACTGTCGACAGAGTTATCAACGATTATGAAGAGCAGAAAAATCTTATATATACTGTTACGAATTTACTCTTGCTAGTTTACTTTGTTAGGTTCGTATCTCTGGATTGACAAATAAAATCAACACTGTTTAATTTAATTCAACAACTCTTTATTTCACAACTCGTCTACACTATAGCAGTTTACTCTTAGCACTGATTGATTACGTTGGCGCTGCCACGGCTTATATAGCCACGCACTTCTCGCTAGATGCCGATGTGTCCTTCTAGAATATTGCGTCTAGAAACCACCAGAACATACTGCTATACGGCGCCAGATGTAGCTATTGCTTCGACAAACAAACAGCCGCGGCGCCAGATGTCTACAATAAGACAAATGCTATTCCATATACCTACAGCTATTGTTCATAATAATGGATGCATATAGCAATACAAATACAACTTAATACTACTTTTGTAACACTGTCCCTCCACTAAAGCCTAATCGTCCCGATTAGGCACAAATCCTCTTGAACCAAATGGGGCGAGCCTCTCCAAATGTACTACTTTCATTTTACATCGTGCTTTTCCATTCCTTTGTATGCGGTATACCACGTCATTAAGTCGTTTTATCACCATATAGGGTCCTTCCCAGGCTGACTGCAGTTTCGGGGACAAGCCTTTCTTTCGAAGTGGATTGTACAATAGGACCAGATCACCTTCTTCAAAACCTTTTGAATTTGCCGCTTGATCGAACCGGTCCTTCATCTTATTGCTCATCAGATGCGTATGCTGTCTTACCATTAGGTGCAATTCATTCATTTCTTCCTTTAAGGCAGAACAATAATCTCCATCATTTCTTACAGCTGTAGGATTCGTTCCAAACTTAAGATCAGCGGGGAGTCGCAGATCAGATCCGAAAATAATCTTTGCTGGCGTGTAACCAGTTGTCTCGTGCTTCGCTGAACGATACGCCAGCAGGAACATCTGGATGCACTTGTCCCAATTCCGTTGATCTTTATCAACGATTTTCCGCAGATGTTCTTCGAGCGTTCGGTTGAATCTCTCCACCATTCCATCTGATTGTGGATGTAACGCTGTCGTCCGTGTCTTGTGGATGCCCAATAATGTACAGACTTCTTGGAAAATGGAAGATTCGAAATTCCTGCCTTGATCTGAGTGTAATTCGACGGGCACTCCGAACCTTGTTATCCAATTTTCTACAAACGCTTCGGCTACTGTCTTCGCTTCCTGGTTTGGTAAGGCATATACTTCTGGCCATTTACTGAAATAGTCCATGACAACCAGTAGATATTTGTTTCCGGCCGTACTGGTTGGGAACGGACCTGCAACATCCATTGCGACTCTTTCAAATGGCGATCCCACGTTGTACTGTTGTAGCCTACCGCGACTTTTGGCTTTAGGACCTTTAGCTGCCATGCACTCTACGCAATTACTTATCCATTCTGCTATGGAATCTCGACAACCGATCCAGTAGAACCGTTGTTTAATCTTCTCTATAGTTTTTGTAATTCCAAGGTGCCCTCCACTAGGTCCATTGTGATATTCTTTCAATACTTTTGGGATCATGGACTTCGGTACTATGATCAGCAGACGAGACTGTTTGCCATCTTCGCTTTCCCAGGTACGATGAAGGTATCCATTAACGAGGTTTATGCTGTTCCATTGGGCCCAATATGCTTTTGCAGTTGGACTCTCGCTACTTATTTGTTCCTTTGGTGGTCGTACCCCATTTTCTTTGGCCATTATCAGCTTTGCAAGATCAGGGTCCTCCAGCTGATTGATTCTGATGCGGTGAGGAGTCCAATCATCTTCAGGTTCTATATTCAGTAATCGCACGTCGATTATACCTTCTTTCCCTCTGATTTGGAGCAATGTTTACATTCCAGTGGACAAGGGCGACGTGATAATGCATCCGCATTTTTGTGGTGAATCCCCTTCGGTGTTCTGTTGGTTGTTTCCATTTTGATGGGTTTACTTTTATCTTGCAATTTCGGGCAAAGTGACCCGCTTTTCCACAGTTGAAACATCTGCCTGTTGTATTTACTCGCGGTGCAGCAATTGTCTTCAGAGTCTTCAATATTTCCTCCATCAGCGCTGGTTGTTCCATTTCAACCCTTTGTACTTTGTGTGCTGGTTTACTTAGTAGGGAAGCTGTTTCCTGTGTGAGGGCGTGCGAAACCGTTTCAGCAAACGTTCTTTTTGGCAATGCATATGTGGCGCGTTTGGTGTCCACATCACGAATTCCATTTATGAAACATTGAATTTTTACCCTCTCAATGTAATCCACAGGTGCATCTGCATTTGCCAAATGAGCCAGTCGTTCTATTTCAGTTGCGAACTCTTGCAATGACTCGTTCATTTTCTGACCCCTATTTTGCAGTTCGATCTGGTATATTTGTTTCCGGTGCTCACTACCATATCGTCTTTCTATCGCACTCATCAATGCCTCATAGTTGTCCCGTTCACAGTCTGGAATAGTCTGAAGGATTTCTGCCGCAGGTCCTTTCAATGATACAAACAAGGACGCCACTTTGTCCGCTTCATTCCAGTTATTGGCCATTGCTGTCTTTTCAAACTGAAGTTTGAAAATTTGAAATGGAATACTTCCATCGAATGTGGGTGCCTTCAATCTTGGATTATTTGTTGATGGTGCAGGGCCATGCAGTTGCAGTTCTCGCACACGATTACTTAATTGAAGAACTTCTGCTTTTAAATTTTCTTCGTCATTTTTTAAAGTGCTTAATTCGTCTTCCAATTTTGAAACTTTCTGTTGCACTTGTGTATTACTTTCTGTAATCTGTTGTACCAAACGTTTTTCTAACTGCGTATTATTTTCAGTTATTTGTTGTGTAAGGCGAGACTCTAACTGTGATGTATTTTCAGCTATTTGCGTCATTTGCTGTGCCAGACGATTTCCTGTTTGTACTGCATTTTCTGCATTTTCAGCTATTTGCGTCATTTGCTGTGCCAGACGATTTTCTGTTTGCATTGCATTTTCTGCTATTTGCTGTGCCAAACGATTTTCTGTTTGCACTGCATTTTCTGCTATTTGCTTAATAGCCACTAATAGCATGTTAGTGTCTACACTTGATGACGTTCGTTGTTCTTCTACTTTTTCTTCTACCTTTGTAGAAGTTTCTGGCCCATCAAATTCGAACTCGTCCACATTAATTCCATCCGCTTCCATTGCTTCACGTAATCGTGCCTGCAGATCCGCCTTTTGCCCGCTTATCGGCAATTTACGCTCCTCCAGTTCCTTTTTTAATTGCTGAATTCTCAATTCTCCGAATTTAACCATTTTGAATTTGGATTATTTGACAATCCCACTTCTGACACCAATTGTTACGAATTTACTCTTGCTAGTTTACTTTGTTAGGTTCGTATCTCTGGATTGACAAATAAAATCAACACTGTTTAATTTAATTCAACAACTCTTTATTTCACAACTCGTCTACACTATAGCAGTTTACTCTTAGCACTGATTGATTACGTTGGCGCTGCCACGGCTTATATAGCCACGCACTTCTCGCTAGATGCCGATGTGTCCTTCTAGAATATTGCGTCTAGAAACCACCAGAACATACTGCTATACGGCGCCAGATGTAGCTATTGCTTCGACAAACAAACAGCCGCGGCGCCAGATGTCTACAATAAGACAAATGCTATTCCATATACCTACAGCTATTGTTCATAATAATGGATGCATATAGCAATACAAATACAACTTAATACTACTTTTGTAACAATACATATAAGTACATAAAAATTGTTTAGCGCTAAACTCTCCCGAAAGCTGGGAAGCATGTAAAATTATCTAAATTAAAATATCATTTTCGTTCAAAAAAGAAACAAATGAAATTCCCACTATTAGAGTAAGAAGTATCAATTAATTAAAAACGAGATCGATAAGAAATAGTAGATAAATGATTCAAATTCAATTCACAAAAAAAAGACCCCACAATCTGCGCCAACTACCGTAAGATAAGCCTCATCAGAATCGCGTGTGAAGTTCTATCTAGCGTATTATGTGGAAGATTAAAGCCCACTGTCAACAAATTGATAGGATCTTATCAGTGTGGCTTTACACCTGGCAAATCAACAACCGACCAGATATTCACCATGCGCCAAATCTTGGAAAAGACCCGTGAAAGGAGAATCGACACACACCACCTCTTCGTCGATTTCAAGCTGCTTTCGACAGCACGAAAAGGAGCTGCCTTTATGACGCAATGTCTGAATTTGGTATCCCCACAAAACTAATGCTGCTTGTAAACTGTGGTTGAGCAACAAGGAAACCTCCGTCAGGATCGGGAACGACCTTTCTGAGCCATTCGATACCAAAGAGGTTTCAAACAAGCCGTGTGATTTTTTTAACCTACTTCTGGAACAGAGAAGTTACCATCTTCTGTAAGAGTGACAGTTGCTGGCGAATGCTGATGTTTTTGATATCATGGACTTTAACAAACACGCCGTTTGTTCTGCTTTCTCCATATAAGGCAACGAAGCAAATGGGTGTTGTGGTGAACGACGACAAGACGAAATATCTCCTGTCACAATATCCCACGTCACTGTTGACGACTTCGAAGTCGTAGAGAATTTCGTCTGTCTTGGAATCAGCATCAACACCAACAATAACGTCAACCGCGAAATCCAAAGCAGAATATCTCTTGCCAACAGGTGTTACTTCGGACTAAGTAGGCATTTGAGAAGTAGAGTCCTCTCTCGAGGAACAAAAACACAAGTATATGAGTTACTCATTATTCCCGCTCTGCTTTATGGTGCAGAGGCATGGACGATGACATCATTTGAGAGGTCGACATTACGATTTTTGAAAGATTCTGCGGAAGATTTATGGTTCTTTTCGCATTGGCCACGACGAGTATCGCATTCGATGGAACGTTGAGCTGTATGAGATATATGACGACATTGACATAGTTCAGCGAATTAAGAGACAGCGGCTACGCTGGCTAGGTCATGTCATCCGAATGGACGAAAACACTCCAGGTCTGAAAGTATTCGACGCGGTACCCGCCGGGAGAAGCAGAGGAAGAGGAAGACCTCCACTCCGTTGGAGTAGGGATGGAAAAAATTGTTTACAGAATCGATTCTCGATTCCGGAATATTTTTTTTATATTTTTCGATTCGATTCGATTCATAAATAAAACATAAACACATTAAAAGATAAATTATTTTACCCTAAATTCAAAGAACTCATTCAAGTCATAATAAATAATTGCGACAAATACAAACAAATTAAGTATGTTAGGAAGCCGATAAAACCAGAGTTTAAACTAACAGAGACAAATACAGATACAAATTAAATAAATGTATATCAGCTCTGAAAGTATTCGTACCCTTTCTATTGTGAATTAAAACAAGAAAAAACTTTAACTTCGGCTGCACCGACGCTAATATACCCTTCACAGGTGTATTTCTTTTAGTAACTATGTGTCCAGTTTGTACGGAAGCTATGTGCTATAGTAATCCGATCTGAACAATTTTTACAGAGATTATAATATTACCTTAAGCAGTAATCCATGTCAAATTTCGTGAAGATACCACGTGAAATGCGAAAGTTTTCCATACAAGCCCTTGACTCCGATCGTTCGATTTGTATGGCAACTATATGCTCTAGTGAGCCGATCCGAACAATTTCTTCCGATATTATATTTTTTCTATGAACAATAACTCATACCAAATTTCGTGAAGATATATCGCCAAATGAGCAAGTTTCCCATGCAAGCATTTGATTCCGATCATTCAGTTTGTTTGGCAGCATATGCTATAGTTAACCGATCCGAACAATTTCTTCGAAGACTACATTATTATCTTAGAAAATAACCTGTGCCAACTTTTGTGAAGATACATTGTGAAATGTGAAAGTTTTCCATACAAGAACTTGATTCCGATCGTTCAGTTTGTATGACAGCTATATGCTATAGTGGTCCGATATCGGCAGTTCCGACAAATGAGCAGCTTCTTGAAGAGAAAATGACGTTTGCAAAATTTCAAAACGATATTTTAAAAACTGAGGGACTAGTTCGTATATAAACAGACAGACGGACATGGCTAAATCGACTCAGCTCAACATACTGATCATTTATTTTACATGGTCTCCGACGCTTCCTTCTAGGTGTTACAAACTTCGTGACAAACTTAATATACCCTGTTCAGGGTATAAATGCGATGAACTGCCAATGCCTCTAGTTCAATGTGCTATACAACCTATGATAGCTTATAACAAGCCTACATAATTATGTTGGCTAAGTCTTCCATACAAAATAAGCTACTAAATTTGCTGATCAAATAAAACACGCCTAATGTCAATCAGCAAACAAAATGAAGATATTGTAAATAAACTCTTGTATAACAATATGATGAATAAATTAAAATAAGTAGAAGGTAAAATTAATAATAAACAAACTAACATAGTATCAGATATTGAAAATATAATTTAAATAATCAAGCAATTTTAACAAAGGAAGAAATTAAGTTTTTCAAAACAAATTTTTATAAATTGAAATTGTCCAAAATAGAGTGTTATCCTAAATTATATAACAACAGATTTTAAACTTATAATTCTATTGCCAAATGAAAAAAAAACTAAAAGTAGAAAAGGAAATCGAACCAGTTGAAACAATTGACAATAAAAATTATAAATATGAAACAGAAACGATATTACAAGATTTATAGTTAAGAACGAGTTGTAGTTTTTAAAACAATTGTAACAAAACTTAATATTTTTAAATATGATAAAAGAAAACCAAGTAAGAGAGGGTACAATCGAACATTTTCTACTCTTGCTACTGGCAAGAATCAACGACAGGGAAATACCTTAAGATGTAAAACGTCAACCAGATAATCTGAAACTTTGCAATTTTATATATACATATACTCTATATAACTTATATACTGACCGACATATTCCGCATAAGGTGTGTTAGAAAAACAAAAATCATTAAATGTGATTTATTGGAGTTGGGACAGTACCGGCCCGATATTATCTACTAATTATTATCATGTCACATACCAAAAAATGTTCGCTCGATTTCATTAACCTTCTCATGGCCAAAATAAAATGGGCGGAGAAGAATAAAAATTTCATAGTCCTTACTATCCTGGTTCGTTATTTACAGGATGTTGCTTATAGGCAACAGCACTTTTACAAAATTATTGTAAACAAACTAAACACTTTTCCATTGACTTATTTTTATTTGTAATAACTATCTCACCTTTATTTATTTATGTTGTTCCCTTGGTTTTACAATTAAACAGCTATTTTAATTTTTTTAAACACTTTTTGCGAAAACACCTTTTTTCGCGATCTTGACAATTCGCGATATTGACAATTTCATTAAAAAACAAAACGCCTACTGAATGAACCCTTCGGAACAATTCACTGTGAGCTTACACAATACACCAGACTATGAAATGCAAAAAACGCGCGTCAAAAAAATTTAAATAACGGGACTTAGAAGCATACATATATGTACAATGTTACCTACAGCCAACATCGGCCATGAAAGGGTACCGTAGTCCAGTCATTATAGTAAGTTCACCTCAGAATAATATTGACATCAATATACAAGTATTTACAGCCATATAAATGGGTATATCGAATTCCGAGATTCTTTCCTAATTTAAGCTTAAATGACTGGACTAACCTTACATACAATCTCAATCATGTTGAGTAAAGCCAGTCGGACGTTCGAATATCCTGATATACCGTAAGTTATGGTAGCTAATCGCCAAATAGTATCTATATTAATTTCAATAATTTTTATTGAGATAACTCAAATATTGGGGAATATATGTACTTACATATATGCTGTATAAAGTCATCCAGAAGTTGCAAAATCTTTTTATTACGTATATGGGAACTCAGGAAAGTATTGACCCGATTTCACCCATTTTTAATACACAGACTTACTATTATCAGGAAAGTATTCTCTCTGAGTTTCAATTGTATATCCCATACATTGACCGATATATTCGGTCAATAGTCACCTATAGGTACTGGGGATTCGGACAATTTTTGATTCGATCAGTCGGGTCCAGAGATATACATACCTACGATTTTACCAAAAAGTGGGCGGAGTCACGTCCATCATCCAATTTTCTCCACCGGTCATCTGAAGTCTTCCCATACCACCTCGAGAATAAGACTTATTACTTTTAGTACTTTTTAACAGTACCATTATATGAGCACTGAGCGGGGCTATTTTTTATTTTTTAACTGTCAGTAGGAACATTTATAGTTTTATGCTGGGGGAACTCGGTTATTGTAACTTTAGTAGATTAGGAGATATGCACGTGAAACTTATTTGAAGGCGGGGCCACACTCACTTTTTCAAAAATTTTTGCCCACAGAGCTCCTTACTATTTTGATTTCCTTTGCCAAATTAGAGTTTTTATTTTCGGTATAAGGTGATTTCTGAGAGTAGCAGTGGTCCAATTACACCCATCTACGAACTCCTAATTTTTTTATTCAAAGTAGCAAGTACCATGAAGATACCTAAAGTTTTACTCAGGTCACAGCTTGCACGGACGGATGAACAAACAGACAGTACTTCTGCTTTAATCGTCATCCTGATCATTTATATACATATGCATAACCCTTTATCTTTTTCGCTTTGTTTTAGGTGACACGTACAACCGTTAGGTGAACAAACCTTTTATTCTCTGTAGGAACATGTTGTTTCTAAAAGTAAAATTACTAATAAGCCATTTAACCCTTTGGGGGGAAGTAAGTTTCTCCCATTCTTCCCTCTGAATACGCCATTGGCCATGTGTATATAGATTAGAGAATTTGGTTTGATCACTCCTCCTGGTAACTCGGATTTGTTTCTTTTGCTTCGTACTACGGATCCTGTAGCTTACACAAATGTAGATGGTGTCTTGCGAGCTTACCTGACCGGGCGTCAGAATAATTGGCAGCAGAGTTGAGCGGATATTTAATAGTCAGCAGAAATATCGTCGCGAGGGGGGGTGTGGGGGTGTGACACCCCCCATCTATGAACGAGTCGGCATTTTCGGCCGACAATTTGAAAGTTCATTTCAGCAATTCCAGTAAGAGTTGCCAAGTACCCGGAAATTTGTTGCCAAAACTTATTGAATATTTTTTAGATTTTCATCAAAATATATTATTGCACATTAATTTTTACGTCATATCCATTGCGAATTCACTAGCCGGCATTTATGAAAATTCTAACTTCAGTAAAACGCAATAAATAGCTCTATAATTGCGGAAGCAAGCTTAAAAAGACCCCTTTCCTTAATTTCCACAAGGATTATTAAAACACTACAATGCTCGAATAACAGTGGTTGAATATATTTTTTTTAAGTTCGAAAAATGAATTTACTATCAATCGTCATTCTTTCAAATGTCGGTTATCTCCTAATTTACTTTTATAAGTGCAATATTTATATTCACAAGAAACTCGTTCTGCTTAAATTGACGAAGGAGATTATGATTAGTTTATCATATCGTATCATATAGGTATACAGCAATGCTAAAAATTCAAATCAGCGAGTGAATCGACGTTCAAATGAACGATTGTTCGAATAAACAAATGTTCTAATAAACACTGTACGTTTTTTTTCTGGAAGTACGAAACGTTTTCTTAGTTTGCGAAGAGAATTAAATGATATTGAGAATGCATTGCAACTGAAAAACCTGTCAATAACACGATGGACTGCTCGGGCTGAAACAGTAAAAGCTGTGTGGATTTCTTTCGAAGGTATTGTTAACGCTTTGGAAGTCATTCAAAAAGATTCAGAAAATTTTGATAACAATACTCGTACATTAGCTTCTGGCCTGCTTAAAAAAATTCTGGATTTTGATTTTATTAGCTCGTTATTTTTTTGTAAAAATGTAATGTTTAAAGTAAAAAATTTGACAGAAAGTTTGGAAGCCGAGAAATTGAACGTCATTGACGCATTATTGCTGATTGAAAGCACATCAGCGTCATTCCAACAAATGAATGACGATTCACAAATTAACGCATTGCTAGCGAGTTCAGTTGCATTTGCTGAAAAGTGTCAGATCAACCCTGAAAATGACTTTTTAAAACACCACAGAACACGCCGTGCTCCGAAGAAATATGACGATAATCCAGCAACTGCTTGTAATTTTGATTTCCAGACATTTTATAGAAAAGAATTCAAAATTGTCCTCGAAAATTTCACAAATTGTATTCAAGATAATTTGCAAGAAACTATGCCAACCTTCAAACCCATTCAAGAGATGTTCAAGATTCCAGCTAACAGAAGTAATATTACAATAGAATCTATACAATTTGTTGTGCAATTGGAACCTAAGTTCTTCAGTGAAGATCTAGATTGTATTTTTGCTGAAACACAAATTCTTTTTGATTCATGTAAAGAGTGTAAATCTTTCGATGACATTTCTATAGTAGCGTACAAATTGAGAAAGGTCATTCCTTCTGCGTACAAAATTGTTCATTACATAATGACTGCTCCTGTCACGTCAGCTTCATGTGAACGTTCTTTTAGTAAATTGAAATTTGTTTTCAACGATTTGCGTACAACAATGGATGGGGATGAACGTTTGAATTCTTTGATGCTGCTTTCTTCTTCAAAGGATAAAGTAGACGAAATCGATCTGCGCGATTTTGTTGGAAAATGGTCAATGTTGAAACATCGCAGAGTGAAAATATAACTCAGAAATTCATATTTTTTGCAATTCAATTTCTTAAGAAAATCTTCTTTTTTCCCGCGTAACACGTCGCTGAACAATATATGTATTTTATATTAAGAGAAACATATTAAATGATGATTATACTAATATGTACAATACTTATTTGAGAATAAAATAATGAATTATGTATTATGTTCTCAAACTTCTCCGTAATACCTTATCAGAAATGAAGATATCCTTATTTTATATATATTTATAAACATATACATTAAATCGGCAAATTCTTGAAATGAGTCGGCATTTTAAAGGGAACAACCCCCATGATCTGGATCCTCGCGACGCCCCTGGTTGGAAGCGATGTTCATTCTAACAAATTTCATTTTGTTGCTGAACTTTAATAATGTTGCAATCAATTCTGATACATTGTTGCTATGTTAAGATAAAAAGTTTTTGTGATAACTTAGTGAAGAAGGAATTTCCATAAAATAATAAGCTGAAAATTGCAAAATTATAAATGACTAAAATCGAGTCATACATTTCCTTATTCATATGGTATACAGTATGTAATTATATTTTAAAGTCACTGGTTATTATCAAATAACAAAATGATGATTGTCATCTATTTTCAATATCTTTTGTGTAAATTGAAATTAACGAAGACCAATTCCGAATACACCTAGTCTTCATTATGTAAGCACTTACTGGTTGCTAATATATACACATGCACGTTCATTCATCTCCTCTTTTCAGGTAATGTGGGTCAGACGAACAACAGAAAAGGTCTCCTTACTAACTGTTGGCAATATAACGTACAGCGGAGACCCAAGAATTCGCGTCAAGTTTCAGTATCCAAACAATTGGCGGCTGCTCATTAATCCTACACAAAGAGAGGATGCCGGCGTTTATATGTGTCAAGTGTCCACGCATCCACCGCGAGTCTTCACAACAAATCTAACCATATTAGGTAAGTACATCCGCCCACGCTTACAACCCCTCTTACGCGAAAACAGCTGTAACAAAATATTCTTCGGAAATGCTAGCAATGCCCAACCAATTGCACAGTACTACAAAAGTCAGAGTTATGGGTGTGTATTTTTTGCGTGTTTACCTATACTTACATGCAAGTGAGAGCTTACTTAATCCACACCTTCGTATCCATTATATGCCCCGTTTGCTTCACATACATACAGTTTTTTGTTTGATTTCCCGTCGTTTTTATACACTTGTAACATCTTTCTACAGTTATAATAGTTTAGTGCAGATGACACCGGGCAGTATGAAAATAAAGTCAGCTACTTTGGAAAAGGTTTTTCACGTATGAATTTGTGGCTTATACACCTCTTGGCAAAATATCATTATTTTCTTAAGGGGTTTGTATCCCTTATTTCTGCCAAGAATGGCATTAAAACTTTCAAAATAATCTTCATTTTGTTAAGTAGATATCGAGGTTCCTACTTCTTCGACAAGGCAAGTAGATTCTTTAATTTCTATTCCTCGAATTTCGAATCGTACAATAAAATTTGTAAGGCTAGAAAAGTTCTGATTTATATAAGTTAAAAGTTCTAAAATATTTCATCTTCAGTATTTCATCAACGTATTACCTTTAAAAATACGGGGTTTTATCTGAAATGAAACTGTTAACAGTAGAAAATGGTGTTCGCACAAACTCTGCTAGTCTACGTAATCCATGTGAAAGACAAGTGAAATGCATCATCTTAGGATACATAACTTGAGGAGCATTGACAGCAGCCAGCATAAGTATATGATACTTCATTTACAACAATAAGTAGGGCTTTGTTATACTGAATACCTTATAGTAAAAAATAAGTATATGTGTCAAATGAATTAAAGAAAATCGATTCTATATAAACAAAATAAGGATTTATCTTTTTATTTGTGTCCTCAAGGGATTTAATCCCAAAAATTGTCGAAATAGGAAAACAACTTTTACACATAAATGTATTTCCCTGACTTGTTGGGTTACTCTCATACTTAGCCGTTCCTTACATGTTTTTTGTTTGTTTGTTAATTGAGTAATGCATACATATGTATGTAAATGTACATAGAGTACATATAGTATATATACATATATGCGTTAGATATGTATGTACATTTATGTATGCATTTCTCAATTATATTATATATTCATATGTATATACTTATATATATGTATGTGTTTACAATAACTCCATTAACTGTGCATTAGCAGCACAAAACCTCAGTGGGATAGTTATTTCATTAGTCATCTCTATCTTGCATAGCTGTAAAGTTTCGTACTGATAATCACATACTATTATTATTATCTTATACGTATAGAAGGCGAGCAACTAAGTTCTCGCTGCTTTTTTAAAGATATTTAAATTTTTCAGAAGGTTACAAATGAATTATTCGAAGCATTGCCCATTGCTTGTCACAACTTTTTCCCATCTTTCTGGAAAAGCTCGAATTCCATTCGGTGAAGCTGATGAATCAAACAATTTTCCGGTGCCGTCATTTGAGAGGAACTGCTTCTGGGCCAGAACAGGAGCCAGCGAAGGGAACAAATAATAATCGGACGGTGCAATATTAGGGAATATAGAGGGTGGTGTAGGGCTTCCCATATAAGTTTTTCCAGGTAGGTTTTAACGGAACGGTTTGGCAAGTGAGGAAAAGCATGTCATGCAACAGAATCACTTCTTCGTGCCGTTTCTGGTATTGAGGACATAAGGAACCCTAGTTCCTTGTTTCTGAATCATTCCCAACGCATGTTGTCGCTTTGAAATGGCTTGGCGGGTGACTTTCAATGCTAATACGGGAGTTTGACATGAATCCTCATCGGACAGCATCTCCAATTAATCGTCTTCGAAGATTATTGGCTTTGAAGCAACGAAACCAAACACGACACGTTGTCCACTTGGGGTAGCACTTCCGTAAACTTTTTAGTGTTCCCGATGTGCTTCCGCCATCGGTTTCTTTGACTACAAGAAAAAAAGCAAACACTCACCGCAAATTTGGCAAAAAGTCGCACATATCCGCACAACCAAATGTATATGACGCATAAACCAAATCACTAATGTGGAAACACAGTTTCTTTTTCATATGTCCAGGTTAAGTTTATCACGTTTTGGTTATATCAAAATCGATCCCCACTAACTTCTGGAGCCTAACAGCGGGAACTTGGTTGCGCATCAATATATGACCGTAACCAACATATATTTATTTTAGCCTTTATTTGACATGATGACTATTTAACATTTATTTACTTACTTCTTCTGTTTTGAAAATCATGCTGACTTTAACATAATCTTTCAGAACCTCCCTTACGTTTAATAGATGAACAGGAACGAGAAGTAAGTGACCGATATTATAAAGCCGGGAGCACCATCGACCTTTACTGCCAAGTATCGCGAAGTTTTCTAATTAAGGAGAATATAAAAATTGCAAAATCTTTACAACCATTCGAGCAAAATCAAACAAAAGGAATCCCAAATAAAAGTCAAATAGGAGCCAATCGCTTGGGTTCCGGATACAATGAGTTAGTATCGGCGAGCAATCACAGTAATGCCAAGATTTCGGGCCTCGCTTTGGAAAAACAATTTAGTAACATGATTTTTTGGACGAAAGATGATGAAATATTACCATTTACTGCTATTAAACGATCCAGGTAAAATTGAAATTTATTTGGTCATAGAGTCTAATAAATTAGACACTTAATTTTGAGATAAGCAAAGATTTCAATATTTAACAGAAAGTATAGTACAATATTCTTTATTAGTCACTTTGTAGTTAAGGGAACATACTCAATTCACTTATTGACAGCATTTTATGTATCGTCATATTGCGAATAGTATTCAAAATATTATTAGTATCTTGGAACTAGGGAAAGATTAGACTATTTTCCCCCATTTTCCGGAAGATGCAACGTAAGTGAAAGTGAAAGATTTTTGAAAAATTTAGGGAATTAGTAAAGTATAATACAAGTATTTAGAATATTAAGAGAATGTATATAAAATATTGTTTTGCTATATTTATACCGCTCATCATTCTATTAATTTTAGCACCTCGGAAAAATGGCTTATTAGTCGAGTTTCCATACCAGATGCCAAGCTTATTGATAGTGGAAACTATTCATGTTCTATTGGTAAGGTCTTCACTGCAATAGTTCAGGTTCAAGTGCTGACAGGTAATGAAATTTTCCGTAAAACTCTATGATTTATGGCAATTTAGTTTCCGTAATGTTCAGTTTGGATTGGTTTTAAAATTTTTGTATTTTATATATTTGTTTAATTGAATTTGATATACCAATTAGTGCAAAGTCAGCCGGAAATCGAACATTCGGTAATATTTATTTAAGGGAGTAGGTCAAGTTTTGCCCAATTGTATCTATTTTAGGCACAAAGATATATTGTTATGAGTAAATCAACTTAAATATTAACCGATAAATCCAGTATAAAGTCACCTGGAAGTTCGAAAAGTTTATATTAGGTTATGTGGAGGCTCATTGGGAGGTATTGACCCGATTAGACCCATTTGCTATTGTCAGGAAAGGATTCTGTCTGGATTTCAATTGTATATCTCACACATGACCAAAAGTCACACGGTCAAAAGTCAATTATAAATACCGGGGTCCACATATTCGGTAGTTAGGGACTTCAACAATTTTGGTCGGATTTAGAAATGTTTTGGTTATAAAGTGGAATACTTTAAAGGAATCGAGGAAAGTTGTATCCCGTTATATTAATTGCTACTTGATTTGTGTGCTGCACAGTAACAGAATCAAATGGAATTTTAAATTATGTTGTATGGGAAGTATGCGTAATTGCAGTCCGATTTCATTTATTTATGCCTCTGTGACATAGGAATATGAGAAGAATGACATATACTTAGTTTAGTCGAAATCCGTCGGTTGGGTCCGTATATAAGTATGTGATTTCAGCAAAAAGTGGGCAGTGTCACGCTCATCGTCCAATTTTCACACCGTCTTCCATAAAGCCTTCTCACACCACGACTATTTTAAAGAACACGAGCAGGTGTGAGAAGGCTTTATAGGAGACGGTGTGAAAATTGGACGATGGGGATATAGGGTCTCGGAGGTAAAATGCAATGTCTCTGGCGTAAATAGTTATTGATTTATTATATGGGGAAAGAGCGGGGTCATATTTCGGTTTCGTCAATGTTCACACTGTCAGTAGAAATTCTTATAATATTTCTGCTGGCCAAATTTGGTAGTTGTCACTTTAGTAGTTTAGGAGATATGTACATCAAACTAATTAGAGGGCGAGGACATGCCCACTTTTTCAAAATTGTTTGCTTACAGGTGCCATTTGCTACTGCGATCCCCTGTGCTAAATTACAGTTTTATATCTTAACTTAGTGGTTAGATATGGCACTTTATTGGTTTTTAGTTAATGGCGTTTTGTGGAGGTGGCAGTGGTCCCATCTACGAACTTGTATTATTTTTTTTTTTTTTTTTTTGTTCTAAGGAACCCGCATACCAAGTTTCATAAAGGTATCTCAATTAATACTCAAGTTACAGCTTGCTAGTTTTAGGTGATATATACCGCCGTCAGGTGAACAAACCTATTATACTCTGTAGAAACAGGTTGCAGGAAAAGAACAATAAGTTATGGACACATATTTTTAGTTCTTTGTGTGCTTTCCACTATACTATAATTATGACTTGTAAACGACGCGGCATTGAATTGAGAAGATTTTCTGTTACTTCCTGGTGCTTCCAGGTGATCCTCTATATGATCGTTGAGGTTGAACCCCGTAGGTGCGGAGGTGATCCAATTGGTTCTCTTATAAGTAAATGTAGTATTGCAAGCTAAATCCACGAAATGGTTTTGAAACAAGGTCAGTTTTGAAGAAGAAAATCTCTGAGAAAATCATTCCGAAAGTGTTATAAAATAAGCAGAACATACTTCGAAAACATCAGGGGAGGCAGTAAATGCTATCACAATTCGTCGGGCACTACATTCGAATGGTCTTTTCAGTTTCCTGTTCATAACTTTTTTGTTGTAAGAATTTTGGTTTTGTTTTACCATAAACTTGAAGAGTATTTTAAAGAAATATTCATTCATACACATATCACTTACAGACACTTAGGTTAGGATAGGTTAGATGGCTAATCAGAGATCGCACGTGGACTAGACGTACTCCTTTCTTAAGCCATTGAAAATAGAACTCCCGTGTTCGGACTTAAAGATCGGCAAAACGTTTAGTAGCCAATACAAATTTGCAAAGGTTCCTGCAATCTATATTGGGCCAAAAGGATTTTGCGACCGCGCAGACACCAATGCTGACCCAGCGTTGACCAAGCAGCCGCAAGGCCCCAGTAGTAGACCACAAGAGGATCCCATTCTACCAATAACGAGGTGCCTTTCCTTGCTAGCTCATCAGCTTTGCAGTTTCTTGCGATTCCGCTATGGCAAGGAATATAGTAAAAGTCTTATAGTAAAAGCTCTAGCCGCCAGAGACAGTGGCGCCAGACGCTCTTCGACCAACCCTGAATGCACCGTGAATGAGTTCAAGGCTAGTATTGCCGCTCTGCTATCTGAGTGAATGGTCACTTCTCTGAAGGTAGACACTCTTCGGAGCAGCAGATCTGTTGCCACTTTGATGGCTGCGACCTCAGCCTAGAAGACACTGCAATAGTCGGGAAGTCTGAAGCTGGATGTGCCTCAGGGACACAGGCTTTTTGCGAGGATGCGTCGGAATCTAGAGGACAGCCCTCCACTTTTTTGCAGAAGCTCTTTCACGAGATCCTCTTAGCCCTTCTTAGCTCGGACTTGTATATCGAGAGTCCTGTTTTATACAAGACCTAGTCGTCAGATAACCCGCTTCTACGGGCTCTGTTAAATAAGTGTCTACAGGACGCCCTAATTTCCGAGAGCTCCAAGGTCCACCACTGAGGTTTCCCTCTGCCCTTCGGTGTTTTCAGTGGATAGGAGCTCTCCAGCGCCTTGTTTCACGCCGAGCTGAAAACTTCGACCCACCCATCCACCACATCACCGGTGACCAACGCGTCCACACTCGGTGCGCGTGGAAGAGTTTGTCGAAGCCTCCTGCGATAACCTTCCCAATCCGAAGAATTTTCTAGGCGGACCTTCTCCGACCAGACTAAACCCGATGTACCTGTGATCAGAAAAGAAGGTTCACGGAGGACCCTCCAGTTTGAGATCAGTGGGGCAATCCCGTTTGAAGCCAGGGTAAGGTCGAGAACCTCCTCCCTGCTTGCGGTCACAAAAGTTGGAAAATTTCCCCTATTACAAATGCGAAGATTTTCGTTAACAATGAAATCAAAAAGCGACTAACCAGATCGAATGTCGCGAGTTGGCGTCCGAACCGACGATGACACCGGCACTATTCCGGAACGCTTCAGTCAAGGTCCTTTTTAGCAAAACGAGAGGTGGCTCTACCTCATCGTCGTGAGGCATATATGCGGAGATCAGCCAGACATTTCCGGTATCGCACTCCAATCTTGCTGTCACTACGTCAGCGTTGCTCAAATTAGGTAAAAAAAAATACCGTTAGTTCGTTTCTGACCAGCATACAGGCTCTATTTCTACATGGATCCTTGGCCGCCAACAACTTTTGACTCTTCGTCCTCCATCCAGAGATCCCGATACCAGTTAGCCACGGTTCCTGGACCGGGACCACATCGGCTTCATCTTGCTTCAAACGAAGAAGTAGATTGGCGGAGGCCGCCTTTGGTGATGGAGGTTAATCTGGAGGAATTTCATCCTTCAGACTCTGTTCTAGGAGCGCCAGTTCAGCGCTCAAGTTGTGATCGACCCTCAAACAATTATTCCAGGCTAAAGACGGAGTCGCCGATCGACGAACTGCCTCCAGAACTCGTCACGTTCGAGAGGTTTGCGTCGTTTTCCATAGTCGTTTGACCATCAGTAACGCTCTCTGTCTTCTCCCCGCATCTGCAGCTTGAATGCCTTCAGCCCTGGTATCCGTCGGAAGTACCTTCAGAAATACCATTTCGAACCCATAACTGATGGCTCCCTTGGTTTTGCTAAGAGGACCGATGGACTCCGCATTAAGCATTGTCAGCGCCTGCCGATATGGTTCATCGCTTCTCTCAAGCCTTATGACCCTCCAATCGTGCGCGGGAAGTAAGGGGTTGCAGTATCTGCGGATTTCCTCGATCTCCTTCGCATTGGACGGTTCGGCTGGCAGCCAGACGCGAGCCCTAGGGCGAAGAGGAAGATCCTCTTTGTCCACGGTCTCCAGTCTGACTCCCATCCAAACCTCCCCCAGCAGAGAGACTGCCTTTTTATATAACATGGCCGATCTTTCATCGGCACATCTGGTTAGCTTGTGCAGCCCATAGTGCCAACCGGCACTTACGTATTTTGGGGATGGCCCAGGGTTTTACCACCTTGAGGAAGACTGAAGAGATAGCCGCCGCTACTCTCTTCCACTCTTCATGGGATTTGGTACCGTCCTCCCTGCTGCAATCGAGCACACCAAGTACTCTTGCGCCAGCGCTTTTTGCGATTTCGCTGACGTACTCTGAGCCCTTCCAGGGTTTTAACGGGACGGAGGCAGTTTCGACATTAGACTAACAGCCATTTCTGATGGGTGTCATCCCATCATACTCAGGTGCCAGAATGCCGCCACCACCAGCTCAGGGTTCTAACAGATCCAAATAACTTTTCTAATCTAAAAAAAAAAACCAGTCCGATGCCAAAAGTAGTCTAAGAAGTTGAAAGGCTGTGAAGGCCGCAGGCCATTTAGCGTTACTCAGGATGCACCATCGTGGAGGCGACCGGCACTACATCCCACAGACACTTAAACAAAACAATTTATTATTTATTTTTAACTCTATTAGTTAATTATATTTATATTTTGGGCACTCAAAACATTTAGTATAATTCATATGTGTTTATTGAAAATTTATTAAGAAGTGAATTTTTATATTTTTAGGGGAATTGCTAGCTGCCGTACAGCATAACGCCGCTCCGAAATTACTGCGCTCAGTGACCGCCCTTTCAAATTGGCTATGCTGTATATTATTATTGTTGCCTTCAATGTTACTTCGCGAAACATATCGCCTTCCTCTTGAAATGGCTTAAAAAGCACATATTAACTTGCACTCACGTATACACATATGTACATATGTAGATATGCAGATATATAGGTTAAATTGTTTCAGGATGCGTTAAAATTTATTATAATACAACTTAGATACGATTTTTAATATCTTTCGACTTGCGATAACTTTATACATACATATGTGTTGTTAAGTAAATAAAATTTGTTAATGTGTACATGGATATAATTAAACGATTAAATACAATTCTTAACTGAATCAAAATGATAGAAATGTAAATGGCTGTTAGCTCCTTTTGAATGCAACCAATCTAAGGCCAAAATAAATATGATAAGCCTTTGTCTGCACATACTCACGATAATTGTACATATATTTGTTCATATGAAAGGGCATTTATGCAGAGTAATTTAGTAATATTTTGAAATTTATTTAGTAATCTAAGCTACATACATGCATATATGAATTGTACGAATACAAATGTATCTATTTACATATAAGAAGTAATCTTTATGATAAGAGATTGTACAATATTATAATAAAACCGTCGCACAGTAATTCGCATCCATAAATTATACTTTGAAGCCAAAAAGGTTTAACCACTTTGAAGTGCAATATATTGATGAAATATGCTTCAATTTATTGCATTTCTCGGTTTTTTGTGGGACGAATTACTCTTCGTCGAAAACATGGAAATTGAATAAAAACTAACTATAACAATAATTTTTCTTAAGAGATTTACATGCTTAACTACATACAAACATGGCAGACTTGCTTTTCCAATAAGATAATTCTGGGTAAAAATGGACCTCTAAACGAAAAAATAATAACCCTAATTTTATTTTAAAAAGTGTCGGTGAGCATTTAAATAAGAACATAAGAAAAGAATGGAGAACAATCACATTTTGTTTAATATTAACTTATGTATATTATAGTTCCTAGGCTCACTTCGTTTCCTTATGATATTTTGTTTCGTGCTTGAAATATTTATATTAAAAATCAACCAAAATAACTGAAATAAGTTATATGTGTGTATGTGACATAATCTCAACCAAAGGTACAAATTTAATAAAAAGCGTGTTTTATTTGACCAGCAAATTAAGCTATCAGCTTATTTTGTATGGAAGACTTAGCTAACATAATTATGTTGAGTTGTCATAAGCATTGCCAGTTCACCTCCCTTTTTCATTCACAATAGATATGTAGGTTTTTTTCAAAAAAAGTAGTTGGCAATAGCGAGAAACCTCATATTGTCAGATGAAAATGTAAACAAACCAAAACTACAGATTTTTTGGATGAGTATTGAGTTAAAATTAAGACAAATATGAACACTTGTTTTCCGTTTCTTGTATTCTAGACCTCAAATGAATAATATGTATATATTGTATTGTATTGTATATTAATATTCCTTTCACAAATTTGAAATTTGAAACTAACACTAGAACTGAACTGGTAGTTTTGTTTTAAAATTTCTGCTTAATGTTACATTTTTTTCTCCCAACAATGTCTGACTTTTCCAGCGATAACTTAAGAAATAGTATTATAAATAGCATTTTTGCTCTTATTCAAGGAATACAAAGTAATTTCGTACACAGTAATTCGTATCATAAGTACCAGTCAAAATGACTGCTTCCAGTTGAAGGTTGGTACGCAGCTCTCAAGTAATTGCTCAAGAACAAAAATACATTATTTCTGAAGTAATATTGACAGCTGGTTACGCATTGTGAATGATCCACATTAGAAGAGCAAGAGAGAATAAACAAAGTAAACAAACTTTGTGCGTATGTATGTATGTATGTATGTGTATGGTAACACAAAAATTTTCATTGAGATTTAAGGAATGTTGTTGACGATTGGTTGGTTTTATACAACATTTCAAAATGGAACATACTTTATAATAATGATTTCAACTAATTTAGGATGAATTTGACGATTACTTCGAATTTCCTGCAAGAAACAATTGTTGATTTGATGTTTCTTTGCAAAACCAGGTTTGCCATATTCACATTTTATTGAAAAAAGTATTAAAAATTAGTACTAGCTTTCTTAAGAGCTGCGTACTAGCACAAGTAACTTTATCGCAGGAACGTTTCTGGACCGTTTCTTAAGCGTTTTTTTATATGAAGTTTTTACGTTTCTTGAGAGCTGCGTACTAAGCTTGAAATGTAAAATCATGCTGCGATTTGCTTACCGATCACGAATCAACAAGATTACTCGACTTGTATAACTACAAAGTGTTTCTTAGAGCCTTTTAGAATTTCTTAGAATTTTGTGTCATTCAGTATGATGATGATAAATATCAGGAAAAATCTTGATCGGTCGTAATTCTAATGCAAATCCTAATGCATTCATGCCATTATTTTCGAAAATAATGGGTTGTCAAAAAAGTCTTGCGGTATTTTTATTGAATCAATTCTTGTGGCACCCATACATCGAGCTTCTTAGTGACTCCAAGCTTCTTCAAATGGTTTATAACGGTTTAATGACTACTATGCCGGTCTCTTTCGACCAATTCAGCGATTTTATCGCAATTTTCGACGACAGGCCTTCCGGAGCGTGGCGCATCTTCGACCACCTCTACACCAGAACAAAAACATTGAAACCATCGTTGTGCGGGTGCAAATGGAAACTGTATCGGGTCCACAAACTGCACAAATTTTATTGGCGGCTTAAAATGCATTTTTGCCTTTATCGTAGTAGTACTGTAAAATATGCCGTATTTTCTCTTTATTTTGCTCCATGTTTGCGACGCTATAACTCACGAACGACTTAAAAGAAACGACAATCAATCAAACACGTGTTATCGCGTGAAATGAGATTTCCAAAAAGGTATAGCATGACCCGATGCGACGAATAAAACTAGAACTACGCGCTTTCAGCGCCAACTATCGAAAATACCGCAAGACTTTTTTGACAACCTGACCTGAAAATCGCTTCACTATATGGAGACTTCATTATATAGAAATTCATTTTTTTCTTTTGTAATTTTATTTAAAATAATCAGTAAGTTTGGTTTGAATTACATTCTTCCATTTTTCATTTTCAACAAAAGCTTCCAAATCATTTAGACAGTTAAAAACATTAATCGGTACGTCACTTTTCATCTCCACAAAGGTTCTAATACAGTTAATGGAAGAAGAAACTTGTCCTAATGTAGGTAATGCCTCATCAGTATCTGCCATTTCTTCTTCAGTGTCCAAATCGACTTCATCGATATCTTAAAAGGAAAAAAAAAGAAATTATGTTTATTACATAAATATATGTTTGGTTACACCAAAAATAAATATTCACCAGGTACAGCTGGAACTCCGCGACTTTCTAGAACGCTGCTGAGGATATCTTCCTCGGACGGGTTTTCCGAGGTCGGCACATCAATATCAACATTGACATAGTCCTCAAATGATGCCTCGATATTTGTCACTTTTTTAAATGAAGACTGCAAAGCAGCCAAATCCGCTATTGAAAGGTCTTCTTCATCTCACTGCTCAGATGGATTCTGCATGGCATCTTTTGAAAATCCTGCCTTTCTAAAACAGTTGGCAATTGTTTCCGGTTTAACATAGACATCCCATACAGTGCTTAAATTTCGAATAGCTTGGAGTAAGTCTATGGTAAAAACAGAAGATCCCCCATCCAGCTGAGCCAATATATTCGTTAAAATACGTTTCCTGTAATGTAAGTAAGTAAAGTAAGACCTTCCTGTCTTCTTTACCAAATTTTTTGTCCATCTTTAGAATCCATTTGGTAAAAATCTCACTGGTCATCCATGCTTTTTTGTTAAACTCATAATCGACATCTAACGATTTTACTCCTTAAATCACCTCGGATTCTTCGCCTTTCCGATTACAAGCAATTTAAGTTTTTCCGATCCAGTCACATTGCTTCCCACCATGACATTGCTCATTTTTGAATGTCAGTGTTTTATTTGGCAGGCATTTGAAAAACAATCCAGTCTCATCGGCATTAAAGATGTCGTTTGCGTTGTAATTTTCAATCAATCTTGGTAAAACGTTCATTACCCATTCTTCGCGATTTTGTAGGTTGGCGTCAGCACTTTCTCCACATAACGTTTTTTGAACAATACCATGGTGTCTTTGAACTTATCTAACCCACCTGTATTTGCCTCAAATTCATGGTGTCCTAGTGCTTCAGCAAAATCTTTGGCCTTTTGCTTCAATATTGTTCCAGATAAAGGAAGATTCTTACCACGTGCAACGACTATCCATTTCAGCACTGCTTCATCAATAAGCTCAAACTGGCAAGTTCGAAGCCTTTTTTCAAAATCCTTTCCTTATTTTTTAGAATATTTGATAAAGTGCTGGTATTCAAACTGATTAGCAATATCTTTTTTTCGTACCTTCCCTTCTTTAACTTTGTTAATAATTAATAACTTTTTTTCAAATTAAATGCTGCTTTGATGTGTCATTTTTACTTCAATTTCTTAACACAACTGAACTCCTACTACAATGTACATATGTATGTATTTTCATTTTGGGATTCCCCGTATTACATTTCTACATTTCGTTTATTTCTGAGAATACGCAGTTACAAATAATTGAGTGTAACCGAAAACATATTTGAAAAAATTCACTATACGGAGACAAAAACGTATGAAGCTTGATTTTCAAGCAGTAAAATTTGTTCATTATATAGAAAACTTCACTATATAGAAATTCATTATAAGGAGACAAAAATGCACCGAAAGTAGAACCAAAAAGCTGTGTCTTCAAAATGACCTCATTATAGGGAGAGCTTCATTGTAGGGAAGTTCACTATAAAGAAGTTTCACTGTATAAAGAAAAGGTTATTACAAATATTCAATGATCTGCAAGATCAACTTCCATGGATAATATGATACGAGACTCTCGCATTGGCTCTCATTTTTCTCTTCTCTGATTATTTGACAGCGAAGGAGATCAGGGAACTTCGGTCAGCTGATTTCAGAAAATGCGGGATGCCAGAAGTAAACCGCTATAATTACTTGACGAAATTAGTGTGAAATGAAATTTCATTGAACTGTGCGAACATATTTTGGCAAAATAAATGTTTTTGTAAATTAATTAATGATTTTGCATTTTAGCATTTATATATGTATGCATTTTCAAAGTGTTTAATTTAGTGTTTTGAATAATTTATTAAATACCCAATCAAATATTTTTCACCAGTGGCATCATTGGCAAATGTTACAAAAAATGCGAGTTTTGACAGCTCTCTCTCGAATCAAAGAGAGGGATCATGGCCGCACGCACAAAATTCCTTTTTTAAGCAACCAATCTTGTAACAAATAAATAAACTATTATATAAACTCTACTATTACGTATTTTTTAAAGACCAGTCATTTTGACGGGTTTTGATAGAAATAGCTTTGACAAAAGTGTGGTAGTTCTAGTGCTCAATTGAATATCGCTGATTGGTCTTGTCCGCTTTGTCAACACAATTCATTTTTAAGCAAAATATGAATAAAGCAAAGAGCGTTTTATTTGTCAACGATTTAACTATTAGCTTGTGTTGGTCAAATAAAACACGGCTTTATTCGGCATATGGTATATAGTAGGTCATTTACAGCAAAGGCTAGACCAATTTCACTAATGCGTTAAACCACATCATGGCTAAGAAATCCACTTTATTGTTTAAAAACAACACACATATTGACCGATGTAAAATATTTAAACTCAGATGGATAGTCAGTGAGAGAACAAAGTTAATGGCAACATATGAGAAATGACTAGGTGCGAGTGTAACCGAACACTTTTAATTTATATTTTAATTAAAAATAGGAAGTACTGCACCCATTACTAACAATCACAGGCAAGAAAATACACTATTATTAGAAAGAGGTTATTTTTTAACTTCATTTAAATTTCTTACATTTACTGATAGAAAACAACCGAAAATATTGAAATGAAGTATTCGTAATGAGGGTTAAGAGACCCAATTTTACCCATTTTTGGCACATCTTACCCTCTTCTTCTTCTCAAGTTTTGTTGAGTTAGCTTTAGCGGTTTGGAAGGTATGTACTTGAAACGATTTTTTCAAACGATATCAGTGATTTTATTACAAAAAATCCTCTAGTTGTGGATATTTTAAGAAATTTTACGTGTTATTTATATGGGAAAATTTGAATGTTCACCGACACATTTAAACATTAAGCTAAACAATTTTCCTTATAGGGACATTATTTATATATATATTTATATACTACTTCATTAAGAAGTAGTGTCCATATTCTTTCAGTTCATTGCACAACAGATACTCTCCCAAAAATGCACCGGCTATCCGTGTCTACAATAAATATAAATGTAACTTCGATACAATCGAACAAAGGGTGGCAAAATACAACACGAAATGTCATATAAAAATATACTTCTCAGCTTTCCTCCACAATTTTATTGATCTGGCTTATTTGGCCAGAATGCAATTCACTTGTGCTTCAATTCATCTCACTAAATATACAGTATGTAATACAACTGAGCAAATAAAATCAAATATTCCTAGTTTCAAAATTTTCTTGCACTACATAACTTATCGGGAAAAGAATATGTATGTATTCAAATAGGTACACTAGTTGAGTTTTTTTCATGGAAATATAATGGTACAATTTCTCAATATTTTTCTGACGGTTTCTGGTTTCTGTCTAGTGCACATATGCATGCTCAGTTGTGTTACAACATCGGTTGCGTAAAAAGTTTTCGAGTATTTTAAATACCTGTAGCGCTATTTATCAATTAACTGACATGAAAAATGATAAAGTTTGTTTTTTTCTTAGCTGGGAAGAAAATTGACTTTTTTAAAAAAGATGTCCTTCAATGGTTGAATGAATGGCTCTCATATCGGCAAGTTGCAAATTTTGCTCAGATTTCGTTTAGGTCAGTGAAAAATATTACAAATTTTCATGAAATATCAGCACCCAAACATCGATCTGATTGACGAACCGTTTTAAATAATCACGATAGACGAACTATCAACCGTGTGGTCATCATGGGAGCAGTAAAATCAGGTCCTGAGATTCAAAAGGAACTGAAAAGTACTTACGAAAAACAAGTTTCTTGCACAACACGAGTAGAAAAAACAAGTGTTTAAAGCCAGGCGCTAAATTAAAACAAGTGTGCTTACTAAACGTCTTCAATAACTACGTCTAAAATTTCCTAATGCGCACCAAAATTGAACTCCAGAAGAGTGGGCGAATGTATTTTGGACAGACGAAAACAAGATTAACCTTCACGGGTGAGACGGAATACATTACGATTGGAAGAAGTCATCAAAGACTATTACCAGCGCGATGTCATACCAACACTTAAATTTTGGGGCGGAAAAGTACTTTTTTGGGGTAGCTTTTGCAAAAGTGGTTTTGGGGATCTAGTTTTAATCGAGCGAATATGAACTCGAATATGTATATAGACTTATCAAGGCAAAGTTATTTTTCTTCGTTGGACTACCGTCCAGAGAGAACCTGTGATTTGTTTCAAAAAAAGAAAGGGTACGTAATTATACCAGTCTACCGGAAACAAAGGCGGAATTATTTACTAGATGTGTAAAAGTATGAAACTCCATCACTAAAAAATAATGTGAAGATTTAGTCAATAGCGTTCCCAAGCGAATTGGAGCAGTAATTACGGATAAAATAGGCTGTACTAAATATTAAAGCGTTAAAAATTAAATTGTATTAAAATTGAGCAAGTGCCATACAAAAAAATTTATATTTTCTTACAATGAAAGCTGAATAAATTTTGTTACTCTTTTGTTGTTTTATATTATAGACGGATTGAAGAATGTATCTGAAAAAACTATAATTCAATTTGACTTAATTAATTTAAATTTTCTTGTAAGAATCGGTATTAGTGATTTTATTTGCTCAATTGTGTTACATACTGTATATTAGAAGTCGGCTAAGTAAAAATCTTATTCAGGATCCCCCGTACTCATATAGTTTTTAATGCCTCCACTAGCATAGGTCCAAAGAAAGAAACACGTACTCTTAAAATTCTAACATTCCGCACATGAAAGGATTCATTATAAGTGATAACATTGTGCAGCACGCACTTGTTACATGAAAATTTACTCAAACACTCGGAACACCCCGTATTTATTGTTCTCACAATGTCCAGTGGCTCCTCAATTGTTATTTCCGTTTACTCTTTACATACATACTTAGTAGTTTTCACAGGGTCCCACCGTGTTAATAAGTTTTTTCATTATATTCTGAACAGGGTATATTAAGTGTCTAGTAAGTATATAGTTTTAGGTGTATATTGCCGAGTTAATAATACAGAAACCAAGCTTCTTTGCTTAGTTCTATACTTTCGTAATAGGGTTAAAAATAAAAAGACGAGCTTCTTCGCTTGGGTCTATTTTCCAACTGCCACTCATCTTTATTTTTCTAACTGTGCTGCTTAGATTCTAATTTGTATGTGCGCGCAGGCACTTATACATGTGTTTATCTTATACTTACATACATACACACATCTGCATGCATGCCAGAAGAATTTGGCTGGTCAGCAGAAATGTGTAAGTAAATTTGATTCGTTTCAAGATAGAGTTCGTGTATGAAGTCTATCTTGAAATGAATATTGCTTATTCATTATTTTTTTCTAGGGAGTGTATGTCAATATGTGACTATATGGAAAGCGTTTTCTAGTAATAGTATGATATTTTAGATACACTCTAAACATTTATTAAATTAAAACGTTAGATGACCCACCCTACATATATTAAAGTTATTAACATTCCTTGATTGAAGTTTCTCTAATGCGCAAGAGGGCTTCCGCGCTTTTTGTAACGGAAGAAATCGTCACTAACTTGTGTTCAAACAATTCATAAAAGCTGAGGACTCAAACTACCTTACGTGTGAAGTTTTTCATTTCGTAACTTGGAAGAAACCAACGAATTGAATTATGAAATTCCAGAAAACGCAGCTGAATTGGTATCCTTTTCGTATTTTAATCTTTGTGCATATAGTACATGTCGTCACCTAAAATGCAAAATAACGTGACATAATTTTTCATAAGTTTTCAGGACAAAAATATGAATGAATGAAAATGAAGAATAAACTCAATTTCCATTTTTTGGATGATACGTTGTTTTGCTTTTAAGGTGACGATATATAGTATCTATAGCTTTTTGCAACGGAAGAAATCGTCACTAACTTGTGTTCACACAATTCATAAAAGCTTAGAACTCAAACTACCTCACGTGTGAAGTTTTTCATTTCCAGATATCCAAATATCCGCGTGTTTTATTACCTTACTTGATTAGTATTGTTCTTTATTTACTAATTTTGTAATTAATAACAACTAACTAATGACAAATTTTGAATGTAAATTTTAAACTCTCCCAATTAATGAAACCTAAAGGTGCTGTAATATTTTCAGATGTAACCAAAAATGTATATTAAATCATCAAGTTAGGGCTAATTTCGGGTAGAACCGATCAATTTATTATTCTCAATTTGCGGGACAATATGTTCAGATGTTGCCACAACTTCAAATTAACAAAAAAGCAAGTCATAAGAAGGTGTAATCGAACATTTTAAAATCTCGCAAGGATAGCGAGATCATAAAAGAAATATTTTGTATAACCGTTATATGGGGACTGGGCGTAGTTTTTTCCAATTTCACCCATTTTCACACTGTCGTAGGTCATACCGAAAATGTTCATCCTAAGCGAAGTTGGTCGAGCTATACCAACCTCGATAGATATGTATATTAGTCTATTTAGACCTCAAACCCACTGTTTCCAAGCCTCAAAGTTTTACCTAATGCGATTCGTGATACCACTTAACGGTTTTATGTCATATTGTTTAACTTTGCTTTATAATTGGGGGTTTCACATAGTCTCATAAAGTTATAAGTTATAACGATCCGAAAACATAGCGTTCAGAGTTGTATTTGCGTAAACTTATTTTAATATGCAAATATATAAAAATTTATGATTTTATGATTTTACGATGCTTTGTGACATGTTGTGAGTACCCCAAATATTTCTTTGAGTGGCATTTTGTGAGCATGGCGTATCGATTACGCCTATCTGCAATGCCAATTATATACCAACCAAGTCTTCACCAACAACGAGGAGTACTTTGGGTAATTGTCTTGATAAAACGTTTATTATCAACAAATCCCGACATACGAGGACTCTCTTCTACAATTTCCATCAATGAGTTCAAATAACTATAATTATCCATTACGTTTATTCTTTTACTAAAATGAAATTTGCTCATCCCAGAGCCCGCCATTCATCCCCAGACCATAATGGAACCCTCTCCGTGCTTAATGGCCTTTTTCGTGTTTTTATTGTTTGTTTGCGGCACACAAAACAGTTTCCATCTGGTTCTAATCAATTTGCTCTAATCTAGGAAAAGGGCCTTAAATAATATTATATAACACACATTTTAAGAAATGTTCAAAACTAATCGCATTTGCAATTTACCGGACTCCAAAAAGACCAGTCTTTAGTTTTGTATTTGCGCGCAAAATCAAGACGATCTTTTTTAATTTTTCCATTAATCCAAGGATTTTTTTTTGCCACTCGTCCATTTATATTGTTTTTCTGTATCACTCTTCTTACACTTTCAGCACAAACAATAAGTTACATTATTAATTTAAATATTAACATTATTTTTAAAGAAAAAAAGCTTTGGGCGGACCCAAACTGATCCTTTCGAATTTTTTTGGATTTATTATAATTTACTAAAACCTCAATTTATCGATCAGTTTTACCTTTAGAAAGGTGCTAATTTAACAGTTCTTCAATCGTTGACTGCTTTATTGAAAGTGTGGTCGATACAGCTTTAGAAGTTTGTGGGTTAACTTATTAAGAGCCCAGGTAATGCCCACTTTCTACACCTTTTTAGTTTTGTATTCTGCTTCTTTCTACTGCGAATATCAATTTGAGGTTTAGTTATAGCACTTTATAAGTTTTCGACTAACAGCATTTATTGTGCATAACAATAACTCAATTCCGTCCCTCTGCAAATCCAGTCTCCCTTGTTTACCAGTTTTATACCGAGATTTATTAAGAGATATCAAATTTTACTCGAGTTATCGCTTGAACGGATATATGTACATAGAATCACCGAATTCGAAATCGTCTTGCCATCTTCTTCATTTAGATATATTTTATATATGTATGTATGTATTTGAGTCTACATCTAATTCGGTTAGGTTCGGTCAAAATCACTGTCTTGTAATTATGTTTGTTTTTACCACACTTGGCACCATTGCAGAAATGAATATACAATGTATATATATTATACATAGTATTAACTGGGAAATCACCTTATTCCATAACTCTTACCTACATATTTTGTTCGCATGATATTTACATTGCTGAAATGGATATCCCCAGCGATGATACCGACTTTAGTCCAGTTCGTCCCAACCAATTGCGATTGTTACCAAGTAGCGACGAATAATTATGTAGCTATGTAAATATGTTTTCCTTATTTCTATTCTAATTTTTGTGTTCTTAATTCTGACAACAGATTTCTTTTGTTTCTGCTTAATCTACCAAATTTTCACCATTTTACTATAGGAAACGCCTCTTTTTTTACACGGTTTCTTTTTACACGGATTTCTGAGGAACGTATCTATCGAGTAAAAGAGTTGGGTGTACTTTGTAGCAAAATGCATAAGAGAGTATAAAAATATTACAATGGAATTTGTTCTTCAATTAGTTTCTTATTAATTGCTTCGTTTCCGAGATGTTTATAACGAATCCCTATATGAGCACCCAGTTTTAGCCACTTTAGTGGGCACCCAGGGTACCCACCACTGTAATAAAATACTTTCGAAGTTTGGAAGCGGACCTAATTCTAAAAAAACATTTTAATAATTCTCTTAAGAGAATGTAACTAGAATTTTAGCTGTGTTTGACTCTTGTCGCACGTGACACGTGTTCGAAATGTTTGTAGTTGTGGTAGTATCGAAGAATAGGCTCATTTCAGTGACTTCGAAGTACACAGTGAGGCAGCTTGGCAACTGTGAATCAGTGAGAAGTGAACAGTTGATGAGGAATGTCGTGTAAAGCACGGAAAGTCGACTGCCTCGATGGCCATAGAGCGGCTTTACGTTAGAATTGCCATTATTAACTATTAATCGAACATCGTGAGCATAATTTTGTGCAATAATGTTTCGACTTTCACCGTACTTTTACTATCTTTTTTAATCAATTATGATCTTTTGGTTGCTAATATAGATTGGCTCATCCTAAAAAGAAGGAATATCTGGAAAATTTACTCGGAGAAGAAGATAAGAGCACAGAATATGAAGATGATATCGAAGATGAGGATTGGCATCCACGATCTGCCACAGCGGACATTCCTGCAACAGATGGTGCAACTGCAAGCGAGGCGTCCGAAAGACCCCTCCCCTTTGATGACCATGAAGCTGACGACACAGCCGCAGATGTATCGACGAGAGGGGAAGCAGGTATAAAAAATACTGATGAATACGTTGCGAAGGACAAAACTGTCTGGTGTATGAAGCCGCCTGGAATTCGACAAACTGCTTCTCACAATTTTTGCGAAAGAAAAGTGGCCCTGCTTTGTAGATCTCCAGAAACATTGTCTATAGGAGAAAAATTTATCTATAATCTCAGTTGAAATGGTTAATTTTATTGTTCGCTATACTTACCAGAAAACTCTAAGAATTCGAATAGAGCGTTTGGTAACTGTGCAAGAAATACGAGGTGTGTTCAAAAAATATCGCGAATCGTAACTGACCGTTTTCTTCGATTGCAGGGGCGTGGTGCATCATGAGTTCTTGCCACAGGGAAGAACGTTGAATAAGGAATATTACCTGCAAGTTATGCGCAATTTGCGCGAAGCAATCCGCCAGAAACGCCCGGATTTGTGGAAGAACACGATAACGCCCCTGCTCACACACATCGTTGCTTGTGCGCGACTTTTTGGCCAAAAACAACACACTAATGATGCCGCAGCTACCGTATTCCCCAGATCTGGCGCCCTGTGACTTTTTCTTGTTCCCTAAACTGAAGAGGCCCTTGAAAGGACGACGTTACGCTTCTCTTGACGAGATAAAGACGGCATCGAAGGAGGAGCAGAAGAAGATAAAAAAAAAAATGATTTTTTGAAGTGCTTCGAAGATTGGAAAAACCGTTGGCACAAGTGTATAATAGCTCATGGGGATTACTTTGAAGGGGACAAAATAGATATTCATGAATAAATAAATAATTTTTGAAAAAACACAAAATTCGCGATACTTTTTGAACACACCTCGCATATGCGTTCATTGGGATTCTGATTTGCTCTGGCGCCAATAATTTGAATACTGATCATACTATCGATGGAAGAATAACTCATATCCTCTTTATAGTGCGGCGATGGGTTTCAACAGATTCCGATATCTTTTGCGTTATATTTATTTTGATGATGCCAACACACACCAAGCACGTACAGAAAATGATAAAGCTGCTCCTATATGTGATTTATGGATAATGTTCAATGCAAATTTGGGTAAAGTTTACAAACCTGCGGAAAATTTAACAATTGATGAGCAGGTTTATCCTTATCGAGGGCACACAAAATTCACACAGTACGTTCCTTCGAAACCCGCTAAATACGGCATAAAAATTTGGTGGTTTATGCGATGCTGAAAACGCTATCCATTGTTGGGAATTCCTTATACATGAAAACTGTCAATGTTCGAGAAAAAATCAAGGAGAGAGAGCCGTGAAAAGAACTTTCAGCTCCATTCAAGGGAAGTGGCAGAAATATAACAATGGACAACTATTTTTTATTTATAATCACTCATTATAATAAATATAAGACTGGCGTCGATACAATGGGTCAAATGGTGCGCTGATACACCACTCGTAGACGCACTCATAGATGGCCTTTTGCAATGTTTTTCAATGTCTTGGATATAGGTGGCCTTGCTGCTTAGTTGGTTTACTATAAAAATAACAAGAAAGAAGAGAAGAACTGATCAGTATTTTCTTGCGTCATTTGAGTGAGGAACTAGCCAAACCTTCCATTGAAGACCATTCATCAAATAAGCAAATAATGCAGAATTATTCTTCCAAAATCGCGATCGAAAGCGTGCGCGGATTTTTGCTCACCCCTGTCACTGTTTCTGAACAAGAAATTGAGCCTCGCTCTGGTAGGAAAAAAGTCATTGGTTTTTTTTCACGTTTGCTACCAACTGGCAATCAAAAAGCGAAGAAAAACTCGAAAAAGTTGTACCAATTGCAAAAGGCCGGTATGCAATGAACACTCTATGTCGAAAGTACTATGTTCTGATTGTGCTGAATAATTAATGAAGATTTAATAAATAAATGTTGCCAATTCATGTAATTATTTTTTTATTATCCCAAGTTATCAAGTTGAAACATTTATCAGTATTGAATCTCATTTAAAGATGTTTACATTGTTTTTCATATAGTAGGTACCCCGGTACTCCCCGCGAGTATTTCAAACATTTTTTTCAACTTCATAAATTTTCTTTTTTCAATTTTGAATACTGAAATAGCTTTGTTGGAAGTTAAATCGCAAGGTTCCGGAAACTCAGTTCGAAAAAAAATATTTAACCGAATTACTAGCAGAAAAGTGTGGTGGTGAACACTCGGGTTAAAGAGCTGTCGTTTTACAAACTAATTTAAATTTTAATTTAAAAATTAACTTTAAAAAGTATTTCAATAATTGGAAGAATCGCTGACATAACTGCAAAATATTGAATGCGGGCAATTTTTACGGCGACAACATTAATGTAAACAAATGAATAAATATTTTTTTAAACCTAAAATTCATGTTATTTTTTAAACACACCTCGTATAAGGCTTTGAGAGAGAAACTCAGAAAATTTACCAATAAATTTAACGAATAAATAAACTATTCATATGTAAATGAGTTATTATCAATGGTATCCCCATTGTTACCTTGCTCTATTGGAATCTTTTCTTTGGGATTATTGTGATATACCTCTGTCAAATACATACTTACATGTGCAAGATTGTTTTTCTTTATGTCTTGTGTTCTCCTAACGGCACAGACAAAAACTTTTGGTATACATATTTTCTTGTTATTATACCCTGAACAGGGTATATTAAGTTTGTCACGAAGTTTCTAACATCCAGAAGGAAGAGTCGGAGACCCTATAAAGTATATATTTAAATGATCAGTATGTTGTTTGTCCGTCTGTCCATCTGTATATAAGTTATCGTGAATTAACTCTCACGATGACCATTCAGTCGACGACACATCCGTCGACGCAACCTTCACTCAGGTCGCTCACACTAATGTTATCCGATACCTTACACGAGCCGCTGAGGCAGCATATTTATGCTCAAATATTCCATGTGAACCGCTATGTCAACATAACAGCGTTCATACGGTGAACGACTAAACATTCCACACGAGCCGCTATGTCAGCAGAATAGGATTCGCACAGGCTGAGCGGTAGCAGAACAGCAGCAGCGCAGCGCGACGCGATAGTGAGTTGTAGGCTAATTGTAGGCTAAGAAATTATTGTAAACTTCAGTTTAAAGACTCATGTCACCAGAACAGCCAGTGAGCTGCATTAAATAAAGAATCATATTAAAGATAAATCGTTTAATTGGCGCCCAACGTGGGGCTCGCGAAAATTAAGTCGAAAAAAGTTTAATAAACGGTAGTGTAACGAATTTTCCTTGGGCAGCGAAACTCAGTTAAGGACACTCCAGCTTTAGTGAAGAAGGTTTAAGTCACCAAGGAACGAATTTTCCTTGGGCAGCGAAACTCAGTTAAGGACACTCCAGCCTTAGTGAAGAAGGTTTAAGTCACCAAGGAACGAATTTTCCTTGGGCAGCGAAACTCAGTTAAGGACACTCCAGCCTTAGTGAAGAAGGTTTAAGCCACCAAGGAACAAATTTTCCTTGGGCAGCGTTATCCAAGCCAAAGCAGCGTGTGGAACGAAATCACCAGCGATAATCCTGGGAATTCTTCGGCACCGCTACCTGATGGATTAGACGTGAAACAGCTGGAATCCTGCAATAATTATAAGGATATTTTAAGGATGGAAAGGTGAGTGAAGTGCTTATCTCGTTCTAAAAAAAAAAAAAATAATAATAATAATAAATAAAAAGTGAAATAAGGAGGTGAAACTACAACTTTTGCGAATTGTGAATGGATGAATAACTTTTAATAAAATAAAGTGAAATTGAATTACAAACTTTTACGGGAAGTAGATGAATAGGGAGTTAGAAGACTTGTTCAGAAAACTTAATTTGGAGAATACAGAAGAACAAAACATGAACGCTGAACAAGTAGGTGAGTTGGTTAGAGCAGAGGTGGGCAGGGCATTAGCTGCCCAAAAACTAGAATTCGATAGGAAATTAGTTGCAATTCAGAACCAGGTTGCTCTGACAAAGCCAAAAATTGAAAAATTCACAAAGGTGGCCATCATACCTACGATAACTTGTGAAATTACACTTGATGCAATAAAATCTCTTCCAGATTTTTGGGCCACCCAGGCACTTATGTGTCCTGGCGTGAAGCAGCACACAATGCATACGAGTTATTTAAAAGATATGATGGCAGCGAACGTCATTACCAAGCAGTTACTATTCTTAGAAATAAAGTACGAGGTGCAGCCGATGCAGTACTTTCGTCTTTTAACACGGTACTGAATTTTAATGCAATAATATCCCGCCTCGACTTTACCTACGCGGACAAGCGACCCATATACCTCATCGAGCAGGAGCTATCCACACTGAGGCAAGGTTCAATGTCGTGCTTAGGAATTCTACGACGAGGTAGGAAAAAAGCTAACTCTGTTAGCAAACAAAACTATTATGTCCTACGAAAGCGGTGTGGCGGACACCATAAATGAAAAGTATAGGGCCGATGCACTCAGGGTATTCATATCAGGTTTAAGGAAGCCTCTATGCGATATCCTTTTCGCGTCGAGACCATCAGATCTTCCATCTGCCCTGGCCTTGGCACAGGAGGTAGACGCTAATAATGAACGCTACGCTTTTGCGACGAATTTTGCGAATAGATCACATGAAGGTTCGTACAACAAAAAAACTGGCACTATTCAGAACTCAAGTAATCAAAATCAAATCAGTAATCAAAAGACTTTTAACTCTGAGTCCAGTGCGGGTCATAAAAATCCACATTATTCAGTCGCTAAGCAAACCAGGCAGGCCAATCACACACAGAATTCGGTTAGTAACTTGAAATCTTATACCAATAATAACTATTCGGGTCAAAGGCGCGTCGAGCCTATGGAAGTAGATCCTTCCATATCCCAATATAAACATCTATCTAATAGTCCTACCCAAAATCAAAATAGCAGGTCGCAGGGAAATTTGCAGAAACGTACAGCGAATTCGGGACGATACACCGGACCTAAGTTACAACGAATAAATCATCTAAATGACGAAGTTGATTTACTTAACGAAGCCACATACGATAAAGAAGCAGAACAAGCTGCCGATAACATTGAAAATGATGAGCTGAATTTTTTAGAGCAAAGTCCCTCCTTCCCTGGATTTCAAGGACAATAGGGGGAAGGAAGTCAAACTCCTTGTCGATACTGGGGCATCAAAGAGTTATATCAAACCCCTACCGGAGTTAAAAGGAATACAATCGGTCCAGAATCCATTTTCGGTCAAATCAATTCACGGAGTTACCCCTATCAATCAAAAATGCCAAGTTAAAATTTTCGGAGTAGTAACAGAATTTTTTATATTACCCAATCTGACATCGTTCGATGGTGTGATTGGTCTGGATTTATTGAACAGGGTACACGCGAATATAAACTTAAAGACAAACACGATTAAACATGACTTTGGCAAGGAGGTTATTTTATTCATCAATAGTCAGGACATAAGTCATTTACAGCTACAGGTCAAGTCAATTCCTAAGCATTTAGAAAAGGCGTTCGTCAAAGTAATTGGCGGTGTAAATGGGGTATTTGCGGATCCCAATGAAGCACTGCCATACAATACTAATGTAGTTGCAACGATTCGCACAGAAAACGAGGAACCGGTATACTCAAGGTTATACCCATATCCACTGGGCGTTTCGGATTTCGTAAATAACGAAATTCAAGACCTTTTGGTGAATGGCATCATTCGACCTTCTAGGTCCCCATATAACAACCCTATATGGGTGGTGAAGAAGAAAGGACTTGATGAAAACGGCTTCGAGAAAAAACGATTAGTTATAGATTTTCGTAAACTGAACGAGAAAACTATCAGTGACAAGTACCCGATCCCCGATATTATAGGAATATTGTCCAACCTGGGCGGGAGCAAATTTTTTACCACTCTAGATCTAAAGTCAGGTTTCCACCAGATTGAACTATCGGAGCGCGATAGAGAGAAGACTGCCTTCTCCGTGAAGAACGGAAAATATGAATTCTGCAGGCTGCCTTTTGGCCTGAAGAATGCTCCCGGTATTTTTCAGAGGGCTATAGACGACGTGTTGAGGGAACACATAGGAAAAAACTGTTTCGTGTACGTGGACGATGTCATTATATTCTCGAAGGATGAACAACAACACTTGAAAGATGTTGAAGCAATATTAAGAAGTTTATTCGAAGCCAATATGAGAGTTTCGGCAGAAAAGTCCAAATTTTTTAAAAGCGAAGTTGAGTACTTAGGACTTAGGCACAATTCGAAATTTCCCTCAGCCCACCACTTTAAGGGGGCTTAGATCATTTTTGGGATTGGCGGGGTACTACCGCTGTTTTATAAGAGATTTCGCCAAGATAGCAAAACCCCTGTCGAATATTTTGAGGGGCGAATACGGTCGAGTTACTGCGTCACAATCAAAAAAAATTAAAATAGATTTAACTGACGAACAGGAAAAGGCCTTCAATACATTAAAGGAAATTTTAGCATCTGAGGATGTAACATTAACTTATCCGGATTTTAGTAAATCATTCGATTTGACTACGGATGCATCCTCACACGCCATAGGTGCCGTCCTTTCGCAGGAGGGCCAACCTATTACCATGATTTCTCGCACCTTGTCCAGTAGCGAGGAGCATTACGCGACCAATGAGCGGGAATTACTAGCCATTGTATGGGCATTAAAAACGCTCAGAAACTACCTTTACGGAGTTCCCAAGCTTAGAGTGTTTACAGACCACCAGCCGCTAACCTTTGCGGTTTCCGACAGAAATCCAAACTCAAAAATTAAGAGATGGAAAGCTTTCATTGATGAATGCAACGCGAAGCTCATCTACAAACCGGGTAAAGAAAATGTGGTTAGCAGACGCACTATCTAGGCAGCACATAAACGCCCTAGATAGTGCAAGTGTTGAAACAATTCACAGTGAAGAGTCGTCAACCAATACAATCGAAAAAACCGTTAAGCCGGTAAATTGCTTCCGCAACCAGATCCTTATAGAAGAGGGTGTAGAGCCACAGAGAAGATCTTTCATAATTTTTGGAAAAAAACACGACACCTCATTTCATATCAAACAACGGACGATTTAGTGCAACTCCTACAGGAGGCTGTGAAAGTTGGCGTGGTTAACGCAATTTACAGCAATCTGCATACTTTAGCACAGGTTCAGCATAAACTAGTTGAACTGTTTCCAACCGTAAAATTTAGACATACAGAGAAGTTCGTCATTGATATTACAGATATAAATGAACAACAAGAAATCATTGCGGCCGAGCATAATCGAGCGCATCGAGCGGCACAAGAGAATACAAAGCAGATACTAGAAGACTATTTTTTTCCAAAAATGGAAAAGAAGGCTAAGCAGTTTGCTGCGAACTGCCGTGTGTGCTCTCAAGCAAAGTATGACCGCCACCGAAAAAAGCAACTTATTGCTCAGACACCCATACCAAAATATTGTGGAGAAATCCTCCACATTGATATATTTTCCACCGGATCAAAGTACTTCCTAACTTGCATCGACAAATTTTCAAAATTTGCGATAGTACAGTCACTTAGGTCTAGAACGATAGTGGATGTGAAACCACAGCTTTTACAGTTACTAAACATGTTTTCAAGTACGAAAACCATTTATTGTGACAACGAAAAGTCACTAAATTCGCACAGCATTAAGGCCATTCTAAAAATCATTTCGACATCGACATCGCGAATGCCCCACCCTTACACAGTACATCAAACGGCCAGGTAGAGCGATTCCACAGCACACTGATGGAAATATCGCGATGCCTTAAACTTGATCAAAAACTGGACGATATCGAAGAAATAGTCCTTCTTGCCACAATAAAATATAATAACTCTATTCATACGGTGACTGGGGAGAAACCCATTAACATATTTCGTTCGGCAAAAGACAACACACAGATATCATCTCGCCTGAAAAACGCACAAGATAAGGAATTAATAAACCAAAATAAACAGAGACAGGATAGAGAGTTTCAGATGGGGGACAAAGTGCTGGTCAGAAACAATAGGCGACTAGGCAATAAATTGACTCCTCTCTATACCGAAGAAAACGTTGAAAGAGACTTAGGCACAACGGTACTCATAAAAGGGAGGAGGGTCCATAAGGACAACCTTCGCTGAAATTAGATAAACAAAAAATTTTAATATTCTTTCAGGATCATTTATTAGATTAAAAATTCATATGCTTTTAGGATTACTTTAGAATTGGTTATAGCCATATTAGTATCGGCATCGACGGGACGGATAATAGACTACTCCAAGGCAAAGTACATTCCGGTTGTTGAAGGGGAACTTGTAATCTGGGAGAACTTCGGACACATCAAACACGTTACTAACCTGACACTATACGAATTTCTAAGAGACGAGACAATTAACGCTACAGAACACTTTCCTCAAACACATATGAAAAAGTTGTTGGAAGCGGACATAAACCAGATAAGTAGACTAATACAGACGGTAAATACTCATCACAGGCAGACGAGAAGTTTAAACGCACTAGGAACAATACTGAAGTACATTACTGGGACTCCCGATCATGATGACTTCGACAGACTAACGAACACAGCGGAACAACTGATTGACTCAGAGGACCGACAGTTTACCATTAACACCGAAATACAAAAGGAAATAAACAGCCTAACAGTTACAGTAAATAAAATCTTGAAAGCAACAAAGCAAAGAGAAATAGACACAGGTCATCTTTATGACGTACTTATGGCCAGAAATAGAGCAATAATAACTGAACTAGATAACCTAATTACATCCATTACTTTCGCAAAAATTGGTACTTTGAACCCAATCCTTTTGGATAGTAATGAAGTAAATTCCATAATAGGAAATGAGCACTTCACAAACCTGACTGTAGCCGATGTTATAGCTGTAGCTAGGATTAAAATTTTACAATATAATAATGTAATATATTTTTTAATAAGATACCCTATCCCTAAGTTTAGATGTAAGAAAATAACTATTTTACCAGTAGCTCACGGCCATCAAATCCTGCACCTACAAGAATCTACCTTAGCCACGTGCCACAATCACACGCTGGCGGTAAGAAACTGCAGCGATACTACACCATCGTTCTGCCTAGCATCATCAGTGACGTCATGCGCTTTACAACTTATGACACGCAACACCGCCAACTGCAGCACAACATTTAATAACCTCCCACCGATCGCACCACTAAGTGATGGTTTGGTAATCGTTAACGATCAGCTGGTTACCATAGAGGAAAATAACGAGGCTCCGATCACAGTAAACGGTACCTACCTAGTTGTCTTCAAGGATCGTGTAAAGATTAATGACACAATATTTTACAATGAAAACGCCACGGCGACTCTTAAGCCTGAAACGCCATGGGCCCCCACAATCAACTTAACTCAACACACCGAGATATTGAGTGCGCCTTACCTCCACCATGTAAACCAACAGAATCTTCAACATATAAAACATCTGCAACGAAGTGTTGAGCAAGGTCATATAATAAGTGTGACAGCTATTGGTGTCCTCCTCGTTGCGGGACTGGTCGCCTTCGTACTACGGCGTATGGCCATGTCCAGGAGGAGAATTTCCATAACCAAAGCAGTAGAAGTGGCTATCAAAAACGCAGCTACGAGGACCGGGGACGTTCCCCACCTAGAAGGGGAGGAGTTATCGTGAATTAACTCTCACGATGACCATTCAGTCGACGACACATCCGTCGACGCAACCTTCACTCAGGTCGCTCACACTAATGTTATCCGATACCTTACACGAGCCGCTGAGGCAGCATATTTATGCTCAAATATTCCATGTGAACCGCTATGTCAACATAACAGCGTTCATACGGTGAACGACTAAACATTCCACACGAGCCGCTATGTCAGCAGAATAGGATTCGCACAGGCTGAGCGGTAGCAGAACAGCAGCAGCGCAGCGCGACGCGATAGTGAGTTGTAGGCTAATTGTAGGCTAAGAAATTATTGTAAACTTCAGTTTAAAGACTCATGTCACCAGAACAGCCAGTGAGCTGCATTAAATAAAGAATCATATTAAAGATAAATCGTTTAATTTATATACGAACTAGTCCCTCAGTTTTTAAGATATCGTCTTGAAATTTTGCAAACGTCATTTTCTCTTCAAGAAGCTGCTCATTTGGAAGAACTGCCGATACCGGACCACTGTAACATATAGCTGCCATACAAACTGAACGATCGGAATCAAGTTCTTGTATGGAAAATTTTCACATTTGACAATGTATCTTCACAAAAGTTGGTACCGTTTATTTTCTAAGATAGTAATATAATATACGAAGAAATTCTTCAGATCGGCTTACTATGGCTGCCATACAAACTGAACGATCGGAATCAAATGCTTGCATGGGAAACTTCCTCATTTGACGATATATCTTCACGAATTTTGGTATGAGTTATTGTTTATAGAAATAATTTAATATCGAAAGAAATTGTTCAGATCGCTTCACTATAGCATATAGCTGCCACGCAAACCGAACGAGCGGAATCAAGGGCTTGTATGGAAGACTTTCACATTTGACGTGGTGCCTTTACGAAATTTGACATGAATTACTGATTCAGATAACGACATAATCTCCGAAGAAATTGTTCAGATCGGTTAACTATAGCATAAAGCTGCCATACAAACTGGACACATAGTTACTAAAAGAAATGCACCTGTGAAGGGTAGATTAGCTTCGGTGCAGCCGAAGTTAACTTTTTTTCTTGTTCTTATGAAGTATGTCGCCATAAATAATTTTATGTATGTGCAAAATGAAATGTTTGCGTTCTGATTGGTACAGTTAAGACAAATAAAATAAATTACATTTTTTAAATTTTTGGGAAAATGCCACGTGGAACTGAATTATCAGATGAGGAGCGTGAATTGATTAAAGGAATGAGTCAATCTGGCAGGAAATGTCTGAAAAATCCAGAAAACTATGGTGTTACTAAGCGTAATGGTCGTTTAGGTGCTATTGACGACAGAAACAGCTAGCAGCCAATAGTCATATGAGTTGTGGGCAAATAAAAGGGGATCTTGGTTTAGATGTGATAATAATAAGAAAATATGAAAATCGGGTGCCGAAACCATTGTTGAAGCAACGTCATAAAAATGCACGACTAACATTTTATAAAAAATATATATTTTGAGACGAAGAATTCGAATCTGTTGTTTTCAGTGACGAAAAGAAACTTAATTTGGACAGACTAGATGGTCTTCATAAATATTGGAGTGATTTGAGATGCCCAAGTGAAGCATACTATAAACACGTTCATAGTGGTGGAGTATTGTTCATTGCATGCGTGGCATCTTCATCAAAAGCAAGTGAAAAAGAATCTTTGTGTCAGGCAAGATGAATGTAGAAATTTCCTCTGAAGTGTTGGAAAGCGAAGTCCTTGATTTTCCTGGCAAGGAGATGAATTGATTTTCCAGCAAGACAATGCAGCGATCCATGTAGCGAGAAAGGCAAATACGTCCTTTGACTTTCGGAAAATTGTATTGCTGGAGTGGTCTGGCTTAAGTAGGGACCTGAATCCGATCAAGGATCTGTGAGGAATTCTTTCCAGGAAACTGTATTAATTTTCCAAGGAATATGACAGCCTTAAGTGACTAAACCGTGCAATTTTGGTTGAATGGAGCAAAATTGATATGTCCTTGCTAAAAGCACTGGTGGAGTCAATGCTTCAACGTGTCCAGTTGGTGAAAGTACATAAGGGTAACACAATCCGTTATTAAAAATTCAATGTTAGTTGATTTATATATAAAAAGATATGTGTTTGTATTGAAATATTTATTGGCACATTTGTATATTTTATATGGAATTTTCGGAAACCATTATTTTTTATACTCTTGCAACAAGTTGCTACAGAGTAAAAGAATTTTGTTCAAAATTACAAAATTTTTCAAAAAGTTGGCGTCGCCCCGTACTCTAATTGTTTTAAATTATACATCTCTCATACCTATCAAGCCAAACAAACCAAATCTTATAAAATCCCTACCGATATTTAAAAATGAAGGAAATCGATAAATATGCCAAAGACTTTTTGTTTGCGTGGCATTTGTCCGATAACATCCATCTACGAGCTATGCGCGACTTTTTAGCCAAATAATAAGAGTGCGAAATTTCATTAAGATATCTACATTTTTTCCCAAGTTACAGCTTGCGCAGACAGACGGACGGACGGACATACTACTGTGATCAAATTAAAATTTTTAATTTATACTATAAGTTCATAGTACTGTTATTGGCATCTATGCTAAATTTCACGTCAAAATATTTATTAGAATTTGAGATACGCGTAGTTTTGTGAGGCTCTAAAAGTGAATTCTTCGATTTTTACTATGTCTGAATTTCTTGAACAAAGAAATACCATAATGCACCATCTCATGCTGCATTGGTTATTCGTGATCATTTCGCCACATTTTCAACTAATACGTGTCGCAACCATCGCATTCGCCTGATTTCCCTCACATAACCACTCCGAGGTCACCGTTTTGACTCAAGTGAGGATATGAAAGCTGGATCGAAAAAGAATCTGATGGATTTTTCCAAGTGCTTTAATGACTGGAAAATTCGTTGGCATAAATGTGTTGCAGTGGGAGGGGATTACTTTGAAAGAGTTGAAAAGAACAAAATTCACCTTTCAATTTGATCACAGTAATACAACATTCACTCGGATTTCAAGTAAAAAAGTTCACATTTTTTCATTGTTCCTTTTAAAAAGAATTAATGTGTGAAGTATTTTACACATGTACCATGGTATGTACGCGGTTGTCCGGAAAGCTAAAGGACTGATTTTCTTCCGCCGCGAGTGTACTTCGGAGCGTGCGCGCACCGACTGGATTCGGTAGAGGGCGTTCCTAGCTAACATGTGTCTGTGAGTGGTGCAAGCTGAAAATACAGCGTTCGTTAGACCACAGGTTCGGTAGTAAATTCTGTGTGAAAATCGGTAAATCTGCGCTAGAGACGCTTGATATGATCAAGCAGGCTTGCAGGGATGTTTCTTTAGCAAGAAGTAGTGTGGTACGTTGGCACCAGGTCTTTTCGGAGGGCTGGGAAGAGTTCGATGATGAAGACCGGAAGAATGAGCAAATCAAAAGAGAAAACGATGCTCATTGTCTTTTTTGACATCAAAGGTATCATTTACCATGAATTTGTTTTTCCTAGACAAGCCGTTAACGCCAAGTTTTATGTGGAACTTCACAAGAGACTCAAAGGAAGGGTCAATCGGGTCCGACAAGACCAGCCGATTGGAAGTTACACCACGACAACGCTCCGGCCCACATCGCCTTTCTTATGAACAGCTACCCTCGCACTTTTTTGTTACCTTGCCTGAAATGGCTGATGAAAGGCAAGCATTTTGAGACGACAGAAGGAATCCAAGCAGCATGCGCCTTGGCTCTCAAGGCTACTCCGGAGAGTGATTTCCGTGACGATTGCAATGCTTGGAAATCGCGCTCGCAGGGCTGCATCGTTGCAGAAGAAGCCTGTTTTGAAAGTTTTAAAAGAATTGTAACGATTGGTTCAATAAATATTTTTAAATCGATTCAGTTCTATTACTTTCCGGACAAACCTTGTATAAATACTAAATGGTATGTATTTTCGTTAGGTGAATTTATTCCTATTTTGTTATAACCTAACGTTAGGTGAAAGGGGTAAAGTGAATAGGTGGATTATAAATTTTGAATTAACGTCAGTAAATAAAGTCTTAAATTATCACATAGTAGTATTTATTTGTTTTCGAAAGTGGACAAATTTTTTACTACGCTGGACTTCAAATATCAAATATGTATTTCTTTTGAACAAGGAACTCTTCTTGTTTATATATTTGTATGGCAAACTGCGAGGATACCGGGGACACAAGTTTAACTTCGAATATGTTGAAGAGGAATTATAAGTCAATGACAATATGTAATTCCAGCAACCATGTATGACTAAGCGCGTTATTAATGTGCGCGAGTTAACTTTTACATTGAAACGAAATGAGAACAACCGTTCAATTCTGATTGATTCTAAAATCTGACTTCCAACTGATAAAATAAAAATAATATCCTGTTTATATTTTATATATAGCACTTAAGCATTATTCAATAAAAATATGGCACTTAGGAATTCTTGAATTGTTCCTTTATTATATCATATTTGGATAAACATTCAAGCACACATTAACCATTCAGTAGTCTATTGTAATCGTATAGGAGATGCGACAGATGGTAATTGGGTAAATATTAGATAGGAAAATATCTCCCTTTCGCCTTTTTGTCTTTTAAATTTCGCGGCTATGTATTATATGTTATGCATAATTAGTTTGGATATTGCGCTCAACAGTTATAGACGTGTAAACATGGAGTTCACTAACGCCGAAATTGGCGCTATTTTAAAGTTTTCCTTCGTTAAAGGCAAAGAGAGGGGTATTATGAAGTTGCCGTCTAGATGGAAACAGATTATATAAAATGATGCATATTTGAACTAAATCCGATCGCTGTAACACTTTTTATAAAGCACTGAATAAAGAGCAAGTATTTGACAACTTAATAAATTGGTGATGATATTAGGCGTAGAAATTATCCTAAGCTAGAAACCGACGACGAAATCGAGGACGATTTAGGTCAGGAAGGACCAAGTGTCACGCCACAAAAATGCGCCTCTGATTTAATTTTGACAGAATGATTCGACTCGGTGTGGAGCGGCATAAGAAGTGAGTTGTTGAAGAGAAGTCGTAGAGCAACAACCATCGAAGACGGGTCAACTGTTGTAAAATTACATTAATTTATAATTGTATTTCTTTATTAATTGTTTCTTTTTAAATAAATGTAATTTGGTTATCATAAACGTATCCTTTGTACTGCTCATGTGTATCGTGTCAACATTCAAAAGGAATCGTATCATTACGCTTAAATGATGCAATGACACATATTGGTCGATAAATGCTGCATAAAGTAAACCGGAAGTTTAAAAATCTTTATGTATATAATATTAGTTATATTCAACCCAATTTGACACTAGAGTATATTATTGTCAAAGAAACATACTCCCCGCATTTTAATAATATAAGTATATCGAATATTGCCCAATATTTTCGGCAAAATGTCAGTCATGCGCACTGTGGTCCACATATTCGGTTTGAGGGGCTTGAACAGTTATGGTACGTTTTTGACAATTTTTAGACTCGAATTCGTATACCTCAAATAAGTTAGTTGTGCAATATTTTATCCGAATATATTTATTGGTTCTCGATTTGTGTTACGGAAAATGAAAGAATCATATGGTCGTTGTCTGATTTTGCCCATTTTCACACCGTAACGTAGGAATGTCAGGATAATAATACATACCGAAAATATAATATCCAGAGACATAGATTTTCACCTGTGGGTGGCCCATTGACTGACAGACTCCTATATAGCTTTTTGATTGGGTACCCTTTGCTACAGCAATTCGGTGTACCAAATTATACTTTTATATCTCAATTTAGTGCTTAGTTATGACATTTATGTTGACCCCCATCGAATCACGTATTACTACGGTTTTTACTTTACTGCGGATTTCACCAATTTCCTTTAAAGAATCAAACACTACTAAATTTAGGGTATGTGCATGACACTTATAATGTTGTGCTTTAAAAAGTCTGCTTCAAGTTCATCAAATATGGCAATTGTAATGGTTTCGTCGGAAATTTGTTCACTGCAAACTTCGTCATCAATTTCAAAATTTCTTCAACGGCAAAACTTGCAAATAATTTTAAACCACCCATTAGTATATTCAAGAAATCATAAATATGTTTTATAGTTACCTTGTGAATCTACATCAATAACTTCATTTCCTTCTTCCTTAGTATGAAGCCGATGACTAGATGTTTTGCGCATTTAAAAAGTTTCCGACGCATATAATATTCGCCGCATTGTCGACAGTTATGGCGTACATTCGGTCAATATTGATTTCATATGATTTTAGAAGGCCTATTATTGTATTTGATGAATTCAAGGCCGTATGGTTTACAAATATTTCTTTCATAGAAATAGTAAGTATTCGCAAATGGTCACTTTCAATGAATTGTACATTGATTCCGATTATGGACCTATCCAAACGACTAACGCAATCCACTTTTATGGAAAGTAGGCTGTCATGAAAATGCAATTAACAAACAAACATAAATAATGTATATTAATATATATAAATTATATATTAACGATTATCAAGCTTTCATTTAATGCAAGATCACAGTTGAGCTGCCCTTTTTAAAATGTATTCTTTAATATATTGGCGGGTGATAGAAATGCCAACAGCTTTGCATAAAGGATCAATTATTTTTCAGAATTCGCTGTCCTCCACAAATTTAAGTAGTCGTCTATTTCTTGTTACCAGTTCGACGCATGGAGGATGGAGTCATGTGTAGAAGTTCACGCAAGTGAGGAAAATTCTCTGAACGCCATTCACTTGGGAGTGGCCAGAAACGATTCTTTTACATATGAATCAATCAGCTCACGACTTCCGGTCTTTGACCAAATATCCTCTGGGTAGCCTAAGAACATCCGTTTGAAGGCGAGCTAAAGTGAGAAGGCGAAATATTCCCTACTTAGGGTTGTGCGCTGGGTTTGGGACCCGCCACGTAAAAAAACACCCCCAATGAAAGGAAACAAAAAGCCTCGGAGAAGTGACCCCCCTTTTGAGACGACCATGGCAAACGAATTACGGACTATGATTTGAGGGCATGCACCTGGAATGTCCGGTCCCTTAATTGGGAAGGTGCCGCTGCCCAGCTGGTTGATGTCCTCGTGAAAATAAAGGCTGACATCACCGCCGTCCAAGAAATGCGATGGACGGGACAAGGATAAAGACAAGTAGGTCCTTGTGGCATTTATTACAGTGGCCATATAAAGGAGCGCAAGTTTGGTGTTGGATTCGTGGTGGGAGAGAGACTCCGTCGCCGAGTACTATCATTCACTACCGAGAATGAACGTCTAGCCACAATCCGTATCAAAGTGAGGTTCTTCAACATATCGCTGATTTGCGCCCACGCCTCGACGGAAGAGAAGGACGATGTGACCGAAGATGCCTTTTATGAGTGCTTGGAGCGCACTTATGAGAGATGCCCCCGCCACGATGTCAAAATCGTGCTTGACGACTTTAACGCCAGGGAAAGCAAAGAAGGTATCTTTGGCACTACGGTCATTAAATTCAGACTACACGACGAAACATCCCCAAATGGGTTGAGGCTGATCGACTTCGCCGGGGCTCGAAATATGGTTATCTGTAGTACTAGATTCCAGCATAAGAAGATTCTTCAAGCTACCTCGCTGTCTCCGGATCGAAAAACTACCAACCAGATCGATCATGTTGTGATAGACGAAAGACACGGCTCTAGTGTTTTAGATGTGCGTGCGCTCCGAGGTCCTAACATCGACTCGGACCACTATATTGTGCAGCAAAAAACGCACACCAACAAACGCAAGGAAGGTTCGACGTCGAGAAGCTGCAATCACAACAGACAGCCGAACGTTTTTCTACTCGGCTTGCACTCCTGCTCTCTGAGAGCACGCGTCAACAACTCGGTATAAGGGAAATGTGGGACGGCATTTCAAACTCCTTACGTACAGCTGCAACCGAAACCATTGGTTTTGGAAAGTGCAAAAGAACAGCTGGTACGACGAGGAGTGCCGTGTCGCAGCGGAGAGAAAACAGGTTGTTACGATCGACCACAACACGTGCGGGATGGGATAGATACCGAGAGTTGCGGAGGGAAGCGAGACGCATTTGTAGACAGAAAAAGAAAGAGGCCGAAATGCGTGAGTACGAAGAGTTTGATAAGCTAGCCGACAGGGGTAATGCTCGAAAATTCTACGAAAAGATGCGGCGACTTACAGAAGGTTTCAAGACCGGAACATACTCTTGTAAAACCCCCAAAGGTGATCTAGTCACCGGTGCCCAAAGCATACTTAAATTATAGAGGGAACACTTCTCCAGCCTTCTGAATGGCAGTGAACGTACAACACCAGGAGAAGGCGAACCCGATTCCCCAATCGATGACGATGGAGCAGACGTTCCATTGCCCCACCATGAAGAAGATCGAATAGCAATTGCCCGCCTGAAAAACAGCACAGCGGCAGGGGCCGATGAATTGCCGGCCGAGCTATTCAAACACGGAGGCGAAGAGCTGATAAGGTGCATGCATCAGCTTCTTTGCAAAATATGGTCGGACGAAAGTATGCCCAACGATTGGAATTTAAGTGTGCTATGCCCAATCCATAAAAAAGGAGACCCCACAATCTGCGCCAACTACCGTGGGATTAGCCTCCTCAACATCGCATATAAGGTTATGTCGAGCGTATTGTGTGAAAGATTAAAGCCCACCGTCAACAAATTGATTTCACCTTATCAGTGTGGCTTTAGACCTGGTAAATCAACAACCGACCAGATATTCACCATGCGCCAAATCTTGGAAAAGACCCGTGCAAGAAGAATCGACACACACTACCTCTTCGTCGATTTCAAAGCTGCTTTCGACAGCACGAAAAGGAGCTGCCTTTATGCCGCGATGTCTGAATTTGGTATCCCCTCAAAACTAATACGGCTGTGTAACCTGACATTGAGCAGCACAAAAAGCTCCATCAGGATCGGGAAGAACCTCTCCGAGCCGTTCGATACCAAACGAGGTTTCAAACAAGGCGACTCCCTATGTTGCGACTTCTTCAATCTGCTGCTGGAGAAAATTATTCGAACTGCAGAACTTAATCGAGCCATAACACCCGCGCCGTTAGTTCTGCTTTCCCCAGACTGAACAAGGAAGCAACGCAAATGGGTCTGGCAGTGAACGAGGGCAAGACGAAATTTCTCCGGTCAGCAAACAAACAGTCGTCGCACTCGCGACTTAGCTCCCACGTCACTGTTGACGGTCATAACTTTGAAGTTGTAGATAATTTCGTCTATTTAGGAACCAGCATTAACACCACCAACAATGTCAGCCTGGAAATCCAAGGCAGCATTACTCTTGCCAACAGGTGCTACTTCGGACTGAGTAGGCAATTGAAAAGTAAAGTCCTCTCTCGACGAACAAAAGCCAAACTCTATAAGTCGCTCATAATTCCCGTCCTGCTTTATGGTGCAGAGGCTTGGACGATGACAACAACCGATGAGTCAACGTTACGAGTTTTCGAGAGAAAGGTTCTGCGAAAGTTTCATGGTCCTTTGCGCATTGGCCACGACGAAGATCGCATTCGATGGAACGATGAGCTGTACGAGATATACGACGACATTGACATAGTTCAGCGAATTAAAAGACAGCGGCTACGCTGGCTAGGTCATGTTGTCCGGATGGATGAAAACACTCCAGCTCTGAAAGTATTCGACGCAGTACCCGCCGCGGGAAGCAGAGGAAGAGGAAGACCTCCACTCCCTTGAAAGGACCAAGTGGAGAAGGACCTGGCTTCGCTTAGAATATCCAATTGGCGCCACGTAGCGAAAAGAAGAAACAACTGGCGCGCTGTTGTTGACTCGGCTATAATCGCGTAAGCGGTGTTTACGCCAGTAAAAAAGAAGTTCGACGCATGCATCTAATAAATCATCTTTTTCAACACTTACTATAGCTGACGCCGATTTCCTCACAACGTAATTCGTAATATTTTGGTTTGAATGTTTCTTGCTTTTTTCATCGAAATTTAGGCAACGAATTTCTCTGCAACGTCGCCGTACTTTCTTTCTATGTATCTCGCCAAATTTGCTGTATGTTTTCCCTTAATTTTGAATTTATAATGTTTGCACTCACTTGTATTGGAATTTTTGACAAAATAAAAGTTTTTATCATTGGATTTACACTCAATTAAAAAGTATTCACCAAATGGCTTTAGAATATGTTATTAAATCTTTTAAGGAAACACTGAACAGACGCGATTTTGAAGTTGCTGTAAAAAATACGACGTCGAGGAGTTTCTAAGGAGTGAGAGGTCAAGCAAAAGAAAGCTAATATAATAAATGGCTCGGACGCAGATTGAAGGCATTCGGTCTGTGGGAGCTCATGCATAAATATTAAAGGTGAGTTTCTTTTTGATTTTATTTGTAACGAGGATCTATTTATTTGTCAAAAGGGAAATTCCTCTACTCTTCTAACTGTGGGTAGGGAAAAGGTTCTTGACAACACCCTGGCCTCAAAATAGCTGCACTTTAGATCGCGGGCTGTAGGATTCTGAGAGACCAGTTTTTACCTGATCACAGTTATATCAGCTTCAGTTTCGACGAAGTACGTCCAGTTAGCAAACTCTATAGGAATTTTAGAAACACGGACCGAAATACTTTTATGTATTGCAGAAAGCGTTGCTCAACTCTTCCAGTCATGCTAGGTCGCGACAGCTCACAGCCATCGCGATTGATGAGAATGTTGAGGTATTAAGTGCAGCGAGGAGAACCTTTCTTGACTCGAAAAAGCAAGGGGAAACCCCTTGGTGGACATCGGAACTTTTGGAGATGAGATCTTCAAGTAAAAAGCTGTTCACTAAATCCCGCATAAGCGGTTCTACAACGACTGGGCACTGTATAAGAAAAGACTTGTTATATGTATACGTATTCAAGTTAGAAATAAATAAGGCCAAGCGAATTTCATGGAGATCCTTGTGTAGAGATTTAGAAGGGTGCCACAAATCACCAAAACTGAACTGGCCCTTCCCTCTTTAGGGGACTCTCGACTTTACTCTTTTAAAAGTTGAAGTTCTTGGGCCCCATCCTTGATAGAAAGCTATCTTGAAAGTCCAATATTTTCGAAGAGAGAGAGAAGGTACTGGTTGCCCTATTTATGTAGAAGAGCTATTGGGAAGCGGTAGGTTCTCTCACCAAAAGTTGTGCTTTGACTTTACGAAACCGTAATCAAAGCATTACTGTTCCATTGTGTCTTTGTCTGGTGGATGACGCTCGATAACGGCTTACTCGCTTAAACGAGCGAGTTCATTGACATCAGCGATGCTCTAATGAGCTCAAGGCCTGTATGGGTGTATATGACATCGGTGTCTATGGCATGAAGCTCCTTCCATAAAAAACTTGTCAGCGTTTCTGATCATAGCGGAATCGTTGGAAACTGTAAAGCCGAGGAGGTCGCTAGAAAAAGCACCCTTACACAAATCCCACTGGGATGGAAACACGCGAGCTCAGCAAGTGTTTATCAGCAACCAACACTTTTGGGGTTGCGAAAGCATTCCGGCTCAGAGTGGAACGCCAAAGCCACATGGAACTATTGGATCTTAGCAAGGTTCACATGGCCGCAAAGATAGGTGCCCTAACTGGGCTAAATTAGGCCGCAAATTATGATACAAAAACATTAGCACAATTACATACAAATACCTTTGCCAACCTCTTCCGACAGTATAAAAATAGGCAAAATGGATAATAACCCGCTCCACATCCAACACAACAGTTTTTTTTTAAATATTACTAAAAGTACGATAAATCAATAACTAAATGTGTTAGAGATATACAATTTAATATCCGAGATCCAAGATAGTATTAATATCCTTAATTAGGTAAAAACATATATCTCTGGATCTGCTCGACCCCTTTCATCAAATAAAAGGAAGATTAATCAGAAGAGGAAATCTCTATAAAATATTTGAAGTAACGATTTCATTCACACCCAGCTATAAATAGTGTAGTAAAAAATTGTATTGTTGGAGACGGGGTATGGATAGGTATGGACTGATTTCATTTACTTTCAACTTTACTAATTGAGAACATACACGTAGGTATTTCAACGCGAATTGATTAAGGTAACTCATACTTTGACTGATATACTCAACACAAAACCCATTACAATAACGAAAATCATTATAGATTCGACATCTCACATATTGACCAATAAAAAGTCAACCGGAAAATTCTTTTTAATATCCATGTATATGTATGAAAAGAAAAATAAGTACTGAATCGATTTCATTCATTTTTAGCACCAAGAGTATAAGAAAAAACTGTCCACTAAATTTCATTAAGATATATCACAGATTCACCGATATTTTCAGTTGTGAAGAGTTATAGTCCAATTTCAACTCTCTTTAATTAAAAAGTGCTTGTAAATGCTATTTGAGCAAACCTCAATTTCAATAACCTTATTGGTGCTAGATTTATGTACCACAAACTGAAAGAACTAGATGAAATTTAGATTTGTTTTATGTGGGAAAAAAGCGTGGTTATAATTCGATTGGGTTAATTAATATAGAAAAATAGTGTTGTCCACCAAGTTTGGTTAAAATAGGTCGAACAGATATGGACTCCACCTAACATTTAGCGGGCCCCGCTAGAGATGGCAAATATTTCAGTACCTGTGATTTTGTCACTGCTACTTAAAAATCACTGGTCACAGCTGTAACAAGTTTCCTAAAGTCGCAGTGACTGCAATTAACGAAACTTCAACAAAGTAGCAGTCACAGTATCACATGAAAATTTGCGACTGTGACAAAATAGCATTCACAGTGTACCATAAAAAAAATGCGACTGTGATAAATTCATATTCATTGAATTCTCTTCAATTTTAGATAAGTAAAAATTAGTTAACATATAAAATAAGTTAACTTAGCTTTGAACGGGTAATACTTATAGCCCTGACAGACGAGCAAAATTAATGCGCTTTAACAACGCTAATGCGCATTGAATTTTTATGGTAACAGAGGCAGACTTGCATTTGAAATTTTTTTATTTATTAAAAAAAAAGTGAAATAAAATGAATAAGATAAATTATTAACCCTCTAACCGGCCAATTTTTGTTTGAGCTGAAAAAATTACCATACACTAATTTTTATACAAGGAACAAGAATCTGAAGTCAGATTTAAAAAAAATTCAATAGGTCACCTTCCAGGTTGGAAAAAGTGAGGTCTGCCTTAAGGCATACTTGCCTGTTGGCATGTAAAAAAAATACGGATTAATTTATTGCAAATTATTTAAAAGAAAAATGTTTATTTCAATAATTTAAAGTAAAACTTATCAAATTCAAGTTTAGTTATATTATTTCATAAACAATATTAAATAAAATAAAAGATAAAGTAAACATATATATTGCATAGCAGTAAAAATTCAAATTTAGTTATAATATAATATATAATACAAAAGTGTTTATGATTTTGTGTGAAACAACTGAAAACATTTTTGACGATGAAACATAAATTTCGACATTTTGTGCAATAGTTAAGAGATTTGCAGCCTGGCATCTTACACATATGTTTACCGTCTCGCCCTAAAACATCTGGTATATGACCAATCCCATCGTATCGAATATCAGCTGGTGGTGCATAGGTGCGTCGATAGCCAGTTCTCATTTGTGGACTTGCACTTGATGGTCTACCCACTTTATTTTTATATCTTTCGTTTGATAGGTGACACAACACATCAGCAATTTCCACTCGAAAATCTGGCAACTTAATACGATGCCTGTGCGTAGGATCCACATCATGAATCTGGTGGTAGATGATATATGCGTTGACAACCGCTATATCCAGCATATGATAAAATAAACGTAACGTCCATTTGTTGGTTTTAAGACGGATATGATAGCGTCCTATTAGGCCATCCATTAAATCGACGCCACGTTGGGCAATCGATATCCACATACTCTTTTTTCTTTCTATCAAAGCGCGTCACTTTTGGGGGTTGACAGGTATCAGTAGAAGTGCAGAAAGGCTTAACGCCATCATACGTGGAAACAAGTCGTACACATTTTGTGTCTTTCCACAGTACAGATGTTATGTCAACTCCAAAAGCAGTACCCACAAATTCCTCGGCGTAGCCCCTTTATTTTTACTTCGATGTCTTTTGAGAGCTTACAATTTGGAAGTCTATTGGCACGAACCGTACCAAGTGCATAAATTCCTCTGCTTCGTAAATAAACAAGCAATGGCAATGACGTATAGAAATTATCAAAGTATACTATGTGATTTTTAAAGTTGGGCACGGTTTGTGTTAAGCGGACGACAACGTTTCCGGTTGCTCCCAAGTCAGGTGCATCTGCTACAACATCATTATCACCAGCACCTCTGTAGACTTCAAAATTATACGAAAACCCATATGAGTCACATAACACAAAAAGCTTAACACCATATTTGTGAGGTTTATCTGGCATATATTGACGTAAGTTTGTTATCATCTTTGTGGGACATATTTGCTCGTCAATGCATAGCCTTGGTGATTTGGGCACAGAATTAAAGCGTTCATTTAATGTATCTATGAGTAGACGAGCTTTGTAGAGCTGATCGTACCCTTCCTCACCCTTTTTCTTCATATACGAACTGTCATTGAAGTGCAGGTATTTCTTGATTTCATAAAATTGTTTTGATGGCATCGCAACTCTAACACATTCAAGTGAGTGTTTCGACCAATAACTTTCAATATTTGGATAGCGAAACACAGACATATATAATAAAGGGTGATTTTTTAAGAGCTTGATAACTTTTTTTAAAAAAAAAACGCATAAAATTTGCAAAATCTCATCGGTTCTTTATTTGAAACGTTAGATTGGTTCATGACATTTACTTTTTGAAGATAATTTCATTTAAATGTTGACCGCGGCTGCGTCTTAGGTGGTCCATTCGGAAAGTCCAATTTTGGGCAACTTTTTCGAGCATTTCGGCCGGAATAGCCCGAATTTCTTCGGAAATGTTGTCTTCCAAAGCTGGAATAGTTGCTGGCTTATTTCTGTAGACTTTAGACTTGACGTAGCCCCACAAAAAATAGTCTAAAGGCGTTAAATCGCATGATCTTGGTGGCCAACTTACGGGTCCATTTCTTGAGATGAATTGTTGTCCGAAGTTTTCCCTCAAAATGGCCATAGAATCGCGAGCTGTGTGGCATGTAGCGCCATCTTGTTGAAACCACATGTCAACCAAGTTCAGTTCTTCCATTTTTGGCAACAAAAAGTTTGTTAGCATCGAACGATAGCGATCGCCATTCACCGTAACGTTGCGTCCAACAGCATCTTTGAAAAAATACGGTCCAATGATTCCACCAGCGTACAAACCACACCAAACAGTGCATTTTTCGGGATGCATGGGCAGTTCTTGAACGGCTTCTGGTTGCTCTTCACCCCAAATGCGGCAATTTTGCTTATTTACGTAGCCATTCAACCAGAAATGAGCCTCATCGCTCATCGGACACGGACGCGAAACACATTTCGAACCGAACACTGATTTTGGTAATAAAATTCAATGATTTGCAAGCGTTGCTCGTTAGTAAGTCTATTCATGATGAAATGTCAAAGCATACTGAGCATCTTTCTCTTTGACACCATGTCTGACATCCCACGTGATCTGTCAAATACTACTGCATGAAAATCCTAACCTCAAAAAAATCACCCTATATTATACCAATGTAAATTTTCAAATCTTGTCTGGTCAAATTGAAATCAGAGTTTATGTTTTGCTGATGAGCGTACAGATTTGTTTGGCTGACAATATCGTCCAGCAATTTATTTGTAAAAAAATATGTAAAGCATTTAAAAGGAGTATCCAATTCATTAAATGCTTGTGGTAATTTCTGTTCACCATTGAATACAATTTCTTTCCGATGTAGCTGCAAGTTTTTTTTTTTTCCAAACTATATTTTTGAACTGTGAAGATTGTGGTGTACAATGCTTCACAGAACCAAAAAATCCACCAGAGTTAGATGATCATCATCAACAACAGAATTCATTAATTGTTGGATAGCTTCTTCGCTCATAAGCGACAAATTGTAACGCTTCCGATTATTTGACATGCTTACGACTACGAAACACAATACAAATTATTAAAAAAAAAAATTATAATGTATAAAATATGTTATAATAGTTACATGTTTTGCTTTCAACTACAAAACATAATTTTATAAATTACTATTTACTTTTAAACATGTTAAAATAATTACGAATAGAATTTACATACTTACAACGAAATAATTTTTTTGAGCGGGCGCCGGCAAGTGTGCCTTTAGGAGTAGTGAACTTTTAGCTTGCTAGAAGCTTGTCTGTACAAATTTTTTCACAAAAAACTTTATACTAGTAAACCAAAATATTGTATCTATACCGTGATATTTTTTTAAGAACAATTGTAGCACAATTATTATTTTTTTACATTTTCTGAAAATGCGCTTTGCATTAAAATAATTTTTTGCTGATCTTCACACCAACTTTTGACATTGACTGATTACTGGCGCCTGAACTCATAAGCAAAGAGCATGCAAATGCTTGTTTTATGCAGCTGTGACATTTTACAACAGAAATTTACAAAGGTAACGGTAAAAACTTTTCGGGCTGTTGCGCTATTGCAATTGTGCTTAACTATACCTTTTGGTAGCATTGCCGGATAGAGGGTTAATAGAAATTTTGGTATTTTTGGAAAATCAATGAATGAAATTACTATGTTACTTTCTGTTTATTCTAATAAATATGTACATTGTACCAAAAGGAAAAAAGAAAAAGTTTCTTTTACTTTATTGGTATTTGTCTGTTAAAATTTTTATTACAGTCACAGTCACAGTCACAAGTAGCAGTGTTCCTTAAAAGTCACAACATCGCCCATCACTATGCCCCGTCTAATTGCCCATTTTTTAATATCACTTTTCTTGTAAAACTTGATATTTCCAACATTTTTATCAGCGAGCTAACGAGCTTTTAGTAGTTTTTACACACTATTTTCTGGGTGTCTGGTGCACATAGCTATTTTACGATGCTTCCCATTTTTAAACTGTATTATGAGCTGTTAAAAAAATTTACACAAAGTATAGTGAATATATGTACATAGTTTATAAAATGCTTACATAAAACTTGCCTACCCCCAGCCATTCCCCTTTTTTAATTATGTCTACCAAACATATGTTCCTCACAGTAATCCTCAATTTGTAGCTTAAATAGTGCCTTTTTATAGCAATTTCTGTGAATCTTCAGAATGCAAATTACGAGGATCAAATAAACGTACAGAGAAACGTCCGAAATTCAATCCGTCTCGTGGTCATTATCATTCATAAATACGAAAATATAGTATAAACTCTAGATTTATTTGAAGTAGACCGTAAGGTGTAAGAAAACGAATAACATTGTTAGGATGAAATTTTGAATGGAGGGATCCCAGCAAATGCATAACATAGGAATATCCACGAGTATCCCTTTATTCCATACGGGTCAACCCTTAATTTTTTAAATGTTGGAAGCTATAAAACGATAACAGCTTTAAAGGCAGAAAATAAGTCTCCGCATTTATTTTTTTATAATTTTATGTTTGTCCATTTGCAGTCTTTACTTTTTAAATCCCGGAGCACTCCCCAAACCTTTAACTTTTTCTATATGTATGGTATGTTCATTAAATTTCACGCTACAAAAGCAGATTTGAATAACCATACACAAGAGTAAACATCGCATATTATCAAATTACGTCTTTGCGCTTCGATATCTTCGCAACAGAGTATATGGTAGGCATATATAGACACCTATACATACACAAATACAGTAGCCCACCGACGCACATTGATACAGAGCAAATTTACCGGTATTGCAAGGATTTTAATAGTACTCATCGACCGCCTGGTACGTAACTCAATGAAATTGTGAGACGAACGTCTCAGGATTCATTTCTTTGAAATTGCCAGAATATTTATTGGATTAAAAGAAAATAATTGTGAGTTATTTAAAATTACTGCGATCGAAATTCATGTAGTTGAAAATTCATATGCGAATCGGCATGAAGAGTGGGCAAAGGTGAGAGACCAAATAAAATGTCAGCGAAAGGTAAACGCTTGAAAAGGGAAAACAAATTATTTACAAGTATAATCTGTTTCGTGGGACAAAGCAAACGTCTTAAATTAATGAAAAATAGTTAAGTTTGTCACAAAAGTTTAGACAAATTACATTCGGACTGTACTAATATATTATTTATTGTTCCAAAACTCATGGCAACATAAATATACATACATATGTACATATTTAAAAAGGAATTTGTTTTCCACATAAGAAGACTTTCTGCGAAAAACTCAGATTTATTGAGATAACTCAATTATTGCCTAAGATTATTTAATTATATTTTATCGCTGAAAAAAGACAGTGTTCGGCAGGTTGAACTGTGGGAATAGCTGAAGGACATAGGACAGAAGCTGAATATCAAGAACGCAGACGACAAATCGACTACGTCTAAAGCAGCGGAGGCTTCAAAGCAAGGCGCTTATAACACGCTGGGACAAATGTTTCAGGAGCGGTGGAAAATATTGGAGATGAAGCTTTGGAGGCCTTCTTCTCAAGGATAGACTCAGAGCCAAAAGCTAAGGCTGACGAACAGGATGGTTTAGCGGAATCAAAATCCAGAAATGCAAGTATGACCCGTTGCCAACATGGGAGAATGCAGCTGTCAGAACGCTATGGGGAAACGTAAACCAGGTGCCTACGCACCATTCTTGGAAGTATTATTAAAATGGTTGTAGGTTTATTAATATTATTAGCATTAACATTTATATCCTTTGACTCAGGTAATGGAAAACGATTGTAATTCCCGTTTTGGGATGCAATAATTTGTTGTGGATTAACGTTTTGTTGGTTAAGGTTTTGTCTATTAAAATTCTGATTAGGATTTTGTAGATAATTTTGCTGAGGTGGTTGTAGTTAGTATTATTCCGATTGTAACTGGAGTTTTGTTATTGATAATTATGCTTGTAATTACTGGAATTTAAAATTTCTTCGGTACAATGGGTTCTGGCAACTAAATTGGGTTGACGGAATTCTTTTAATATATGTAGTTAGTAAGTTTGATAAAGTATCATATTAAATTAAATGTTGAATTTTTTCAAAGTTTCTTAGTTGTTCAGGAAAAGTGAATTTATTTTAATAAATCGAGATTTATTACTTAAATTGGTTTAGGGATTTCGCAGTTTCTAGTATTAAGCTTACTTTGTTGGTAAGGAACAGATCAGTCTACGTCCATAGGTTCGGGCCTATTAGATTTACATATTGGAATTCTTATTGAAACAACGGTTTGAGTTGGTGTTTAGTGCCCCATTTGACGGGAATCATAAATTATTTTGATGGTTTATATTTCTTATACTATTTTCTCATTGATTCCTATTGAATTGTAGACCGAAATTGGCTCAAGGTTGTTAGACTCAATTTCTTGAGCCTATTCTAATGCATTTGGCAAATTTGGTGGAGCCACTGAAAAGAGAATAATAGACAAAGGTGCATTGAGACCAGTATAAATACTCTTAATGAATTTTGTGAATTTTTGTTTTTCAGTTCTGTTGCCATTGAGGTTTGGGAGCGATTAGTCATGATGACTTTATTTATTAGTAACGAACTAGGTCATGTTGTACGAATGGACGAAAACACTCCAGCTATGAAAGTATTCGACGCAATACCAGGGAAGGAGAGGAAGAGGAAGACCTCCACTCCCTTGGAAAGACCAGGTGGAGAAGGACCTGACTTCGCTTGGAAATTCCAATTGGCGCCACGTTGCGAAAAGAAGAAACGACTGAGACGCTGTTTTTAAGTCGGCTATAATCGCGTAAGCGGTTTCTACGCCAGTAAAAATAAAGAAGAAGAATTAATTTACGGGTTTATATTTTCGGGTTCTTACTCAGTAACACCATTTGTTTGTGTTATGTTATTCCAATTTTGTTTGAGAGTATTTTTTCTGCTCTCAAATTAGCTATATGTGGAGCTATAAGCCTGACTTTTAATTATTTACTATTTTGGCTTCTTACTCCCACTCATAAATTCAACATTATATACACATATGTATATATAATATTTGATATTTTCTTTTTTTATTCTACCTTATGCATTTGTGGTTTTTGCGACTTCTTTTGAAAATTCTTTCACAGGAAAGTAGTTTCCTTTTTTCCTTTGTAGAAATTAATTCACAGTTATTTTTCTGAAAAAGTCGTTTGTTAATATTTTATATTGCTACCAATCACATTGTGTCATATAGTGTTGGAAAGGTGAAATTTTAAGCTTCATTTAACCAAAAAATTAAATTCAATCAAATTGAAAAAAAGTTACCGCTGTTCAAAAATGAGTGAAAATAATGAAGAAATTTGCTATATTTTCAAATTTTTGTATAAAAAAGGGAAGATTGCCACGCAAGACAGCAATGAAATATGAGAAGTTTACGGAGATGCTGTATCAGTTCGTGTAGCACAACAATGGTTCGCTCGCTTCCGTTCTGGAAATTTCAAAATTTCGTTTTACACTTATGGAATAATGTCTCTAGCGAAAAAATGGCAAAATTGGTCGACCAAAATGACACATATTTGTTTATTTATTTATTATTACAAACATAAACAAATAAGTTGAAGTTTGACTAGAAATACGAAAGACTTTTTCGACGACCCAATATTTCATATTTTCATTTCAAGCATTTCTAATATTTTGTTTTCACAGGTGCATTTCTTTTAGTAACTATGTGTTCAGTTTGTATGGAAGCTATATGCTATAGTCATCCAATCTGAACAATTTTTCGGAGATTATATTATTACCTGAAGCAGTAATCCATGACAAATTTCGTGAAGATACCACGTCAAATGCGAAAATCTTCCATACAAGCCCTTGATTCCGATCGTTCGGTTTGTATGGCAGCTATATGCTATAGTAAGCCGATCTGAACAATTTCTTCGTATATTACATTTTTTTATCTTAGAAAATAACTTGTGACAGACGGACAACTGTGTAGTGTGTTCAACGTGGGATCCTGCTTTCGAAAACTTAACTCCACGGTGCTCAGAAGCACAACGGATCAATACAATGCGTTGATCAGCGCCCTGAAAACTGGGTAAGCATTTTCAGTACCAATCGGCAGTGTGGCATGGACACACTAACCACCTTGGTAGGGTTCGAGACCCATCTAAAACCTCTGCCGTACTTTGGGTCCGGCACCCGGTTGCAATGCAACTCCACATTCAAACTGACAAAGTCAATTCTTCCCGCGATTTGGGTTTTAACCACAACCACCACGAATCTCCACAAAGGGACAAACCCAATGAGCAGATTGGAGTTACCTCCAAGGGCTAACTGCTCCCCGTGGTACCAGTTTAAAGTCTTTGGTATGACCTTGTAACCGAAGCTACGACCAGTTGAGTTTCTACACAACTCTGGACTGGTGGCCAGGATAGTCGCCTCTTACGACAGGCATGCCTTACCACGGGTATATTCGGTATATATAACAATATGCTTCAATACAAACATATACT
>JBAWJQ010000670.1:0-99797 GCA_037783105.1 Bactrocera zonata | reverse complement strand
TCAAAAAAATCGGTAGTAATTTGGGTAGTGAGTTGAGGTTTTTAGCCGTTATGTTGTAACTAATTACGCTCGGTTTAGACACATGTGGCAGTTGCGTACGCGGCACTGTCACATTTCGCCTCTAATGAGGTCGGCGCACCCGCCGGTGCTACCAAAACATTATTATCTCCGAGTCAACATAATGTGGAGTCGGCGGTATTTAGGCGCTGCAGCGCGCGGCTTCCCTCAGCCGGAACCGGAGCACCTTATTTTAAGCGCATGCACTGTGTGCGTAGACAAATTAGTGGAAATGCTTTCCGCGCACACACACTAGCATACGTAATTACGTATGTTCAAGCACATAGTGTCATATTTATTTTCATAATGTCATTACTGTTTAACCCACGGTCGGAGTTGCTGTTGGCTTAACGCTTGTGGCGTACCGTGTTGCTGGAGTTCATATTGCTTGTTGCGCCACGAGTGCTACACCCTCACATAATTAAGTGAAGCACTTAAGCTCGGCAAAATTCCACCTGACGTGGATGTAATATTTGAATTTTACATGCGCACAACAAACATACACATTTTCATTCCGTACTTTGAATCTATCTCACGTTTTTAGAGGCTCTTAAACTTCCAAAAAGTATTTGGCGAACCACAAACCTGAGCTGCTCGTGATTTCAAGTCTTCGTCGTCTTTACTAGCATTGAAACCGCTTACGTAGTTATAACCGAGTTTATTCTTTTCGCATTTTGGCGCCAATTCGAGATACCAAGTGCAGTCCAGATCGTTCTCCACCTGATCTCTCCAGAGTTGAGGTCTTCCTCTTCCTCTGCTTCCCCCGGCGGTTATTGCGTCGAATACTTTCAGAGCTGGAGTGTTTTCGTCCATTCGGACGACATGACCTAGTCAGCGTAGCCACTGTCTTTTAATTCGCTGAACTATGTCAATGTCGTCGTATATCTCGTACAGCTCATCGTTCCATCGAATGCGGTATTCGCCGCGGCTACCGCGTAAAGGACCATAAATCTTTCGCAGAACCTTACTCTCGAAAACTCATAACGTCGACTAATCAGATGTTGCCATCGTCCATGCCTCTGTCCCATATAGCAGGATGGGCATAATTGGATCATTGTTCGTCAAGAGAGGACTTTACTTCACAAATGCCTACACAGTCCGAAGACAAGAGTTATTCTGGGTTGGATTTCGATGCTGACATTGTTGTTGGTGTTAATACTGGTTGCAAGATAGACGAAATTATCTACGACTTTAACTATCAACAGCGGCGTGGGAGCCAAGTCGCGAGTGAGACGACTGTTTGTTTGATGGCAGAAGTTATTACTTCTTGGCCACAGTCACTACCAGACCCATTTGCTTCGCTTCCTTGTCCATTCTGGAGGAAGCAGAACGGTGCGGATGTTGAGGCCAATGATATCAATACCATCGGCGTACGCCAGCAGCTGTACACTCTTAAAGAAGATTGTACCTTCTCTATTTAGTTCTTAAGCACGAATTATTTTCTCCAGCAGTAGATTGAAGAAGTCGCACGATGGGGAATCGCCTTGTCTGAAACCTCGTTTGGCATCAACTTCTGCTCGTATCCCAAAAATACTGTATTTTAAGAAGAAATCGAATGGAATCTGAGAAAAATGTTTACTTTACCTTCCCAAAGTTTTATTGTGAGCTCCTAATACTTAAAGAAAGTACTAAAGGTAATCAAAACTAGTCTGTTATTTCAATCCAATTCTTTTTTTTTCTCAGACCAGAACTTCAGTAATTAATGATGAAACCTTTAACCAAAGGGATGAAAGACTCGTGCACAACAGCTAGAAAGGCGACTCATACAGTCAGTCTTCCAGTCTATTCGTTATAAGTATGACATTCATCCGATAATCGTCGCTTACAAACTCTTTGAGAGTGTCCCTTAAGAATAGTCAAACCCTGCAATCGAGGTTACAGCAATCGTTCGAAAACAATTCGACAATTTTTAATATCGATTGGAAGTTAAGAGGCAGAAGTTCTGGAATTTCAACTAATATTCAAGAAATATTTCATATAATTCGAGGCAAGCCGAGTGACACACACTCTTGTCAATGTCAATGTGCGACGCACACAACTTTCCACCAAAATAAACGCTCATCTCATCAACTACAAAGGCGCACATAGCCAGAAACAAGTGCTTTCCTTTCGAGATCTTTCTGTGTAGACTTGCCGGCAAACAGCGCACGAAGATGCCAGCACGCAGCCGCCCATATGGCCGGGCGCTTGGCCCACCTCCGACACACGGCACGCGGCAAGCAATGAACAAGCGAAAGAATATGGTCCGAGCCAGGCGCCTCCGGTGCCGTAGCGGTGCAACGCGTTACAAACTGGCGACCAAACCTTATTAGGATAAATGATTTAAAGCAAAAATGCCGCACAACAAACACACACGCACACGTTCTTAAGGTAAAGGTATGAATGCCCACGAGCCAACCAGACAACCAGCTTCACAGCATCACAGCATCACTTCATCATGCAACAGTTGGCAGTTCGCCAGTTCGCCAGTCGCACTCCGCCAACACCGCCCAGTATCCCCACACGCGCTATTACACATGCGCAATACAAGCTCATCGATTGTATGATTACTGAATTTATAACAAAAGATCGCACGTGACAATGCCTTTTACGGCGACCATGCGCAAGAGCACACCACGCGCCGCGTTGCCAATTGCAATCTTATTACCAGCTGCATCAACACCAGCCGTCTGTCTACGCGACTGTCGAGCTGATTGTTGATCGACAAACAGCGACTTCAGCGGCTCAGATCATCAGCAACTGATTTGCTACTGATAAGACAAACGGAAAAAAGTTGCAACTTCTTCTTGCCACATTGTCATTACCGCTAGCGCGGCGCGTGTTGTTGTAACGGTTGTGTTGGCAACAAATGTGTTGCACGTTATGACATATACGCGTAATCGTGGCGAGCACACAGCGCCACACTCACTGGCTACACCTGAACGAATGTTGGGTGTGCGGCGGCGCGTCAATCGTGTGCGTCCAGCTGGCCGAGCGCTGGCCGTCTGGTCTGGCGTGTCGCCATTGTCGCTTAAGATGCAGGAATGTGCACGGGAGTCGCAAAAAGCGCATGCATTCATTGTGCAATCAGCCTGCATTTTCCGCCGTCTTGCCGCGCCAACCACACATCTCTTCCTCCATGAATTACAGCCGCGCGACATTACTAAAGAATGGGCTTGTATGTATTAAAAAAGCACTTTGATAGAACATCGCTCATCATTACAAATTGAAATACCTGCATTGCATTTTATAGACAGATGCATCTGAGTTAAAACCAGAGCAAAAGAAGGAGATTATTATGGCCCAAAGTAAAAAAATTAAATAACCAGTAAATTCTATTAAAATTCTATTCATAAATATTTTAGAAAGTATGCCGGGGACGGCAACAAGTTGGAGTAAGAAGAAGTACTATAGCTCTCAGCCAACTCCCAGCAACGAGACGTCGAGTTGCAAGGTTGTCTTTACACGATCTCCCTCCAGTTTATATGTCTAAAGAGTTTGTATCAGCTTTTATCAAATTTTAAATGGACGACATCAGATCTAGAAAGCGACTACCTGAAAGCGATCCTATGAGTAAAATTATTTAGAAGACACCAAAGTCCACCAACTTTAGAGAGAAAACAGATACGGATGTATCTTTAGCAAGAAGTGGTGTGTTTCGGTGGCACCAAGGCGAGAAGAATGAGCAAGTCCAAAGTGAAAACGATGCTCATTGTCATTGTGGAAGTCCTCAAGATACTCAAACGAAGGGTGAATCGGGTCCGACAAGACATTGCAGCCGTTTGGAAGTTGCACCGCGACCACGCCCCGGCTCACACCGCCTTTCTTAAGAAGTGCTATCTAACCAAGACCGGCATCCCAACGCTTCCGAAACCGCCCTACAGCCCAGAAGTGGCAACCGCACTTGTTCTGTTTTCTTGTCCGAAAAGGGCAAGCCTTTTGAGACGACAGAGGGGATCCAAGCAGCATGCACCTCGGCTCACAAGGCTATTCCGGAGAATGCCTTCCTTGACGCCTTCAATGCTTGGGAATCGCGCTGACAGCGCTGCATCGACGCAAAAGGAGCCTATTTTGAAAGTTCGACTCAGTCCTCAGACTCAGGGTTTCGGACAAACCCTGTATGCATTTGACAGAGTTGTCTCATAACATACTGATCAAATTGTCTATAAAAAATAACTGTCTGATCTAATCTAATGAGTAATATGAGTCAGAGAAACCGATGGAAAATACGTCTCACATAATGAGTGGACATTTAGATTGGATTCTATACTCTCCGTTAGACCACTTCATGTGTGGTAACACCTACAATGTTTTCCCCTGGACCATTGAGGGTTTTCATATCAAATCCATTTGTTAGGTTTGAGAGCTCTTAATTCAAATAAGACCAGAAACAGTCCACCCGGTAAAGTGTCCCAAAACTTGAGTACCACTGGCCTTACCTTCCTCAACGGTATTTTAAAAAGACCATGCAAAGTTGAACTCGAAGTAACAAAACCTGCAGGAAGAGCTTCAGCAATTAAGTAGTTTGGAATTTTTATTTTGATGAAAACATTCAAGGCAATTTTTAATAAGCGGGATATTTTTTCCTGGATCCATTAATGAATTGTGGCCCAACTGCAACGCGAATGTTCGGAAAGTGCGTCCGTTCCACTACAGCCATCGGCACCACAAACACTCGCTTTACGTCGGAGCGCAGCACATTACCACATTACAGTCGACGAATGACCTGCGAACAAACAACAACAACAGCAACAACAATAGCTATAGCAATAACAATAACATTGTAATAAACTGCCACAATCAAATTATAAGAAGCAAAAGGCAGCGTTGCATTCTCCACTGCATAACTCATTCTTGTTTCTGAATTCAATGCACGCCGAAGCGAACAACTGCTGTTGGTGTTGCTGTAGTTGGGTTGCTGTTGTAGGACCTGTGCCAAGCACGCACCAAGAAATTCCTGAATCTTGTTCTGAATGAAGTCGGAATGCACAAACGGTAAAAAATGCAACAAGTGCCGCCGCTGCACGTCCATTGCCCACAGCCATGCACCCAACTACGCGGTGCAGCGATCGTCGCCTCGCCACGCCGTGCCGTCTACCGCACAGAAGCGCAATGTTGCAGCTGCAAGTTTATTGAATAAACTTAGCCGACAGCATAGTCTGCGGGGTCGTGCAGTCTTCAGTCATCGGCCGTCAAGCGATCGCTGGGCACGCGACGCGATTATGATGTGCGCAATGCGCATGCGCTTGCGCTTCTCCGCTTTCCGTCGCATTGCATTTATTCTTCACTTTTGTGCTGTTCATTTTGATTTGCTCGATTTCTTTTAATATGCACAAAGCGCGCTGGAGCTGATCTCGCCAGTTATTATCATAAACATCATCAACACATCATTATCACTGGCAGCATCGACCAGATTGCATGCGCTGTATATATGTATGTTTGTATCACGACACGCGCGCGCACTTACGTACAAACATGCGGACAAGTGAATTGGATTTTTTCTTCAATGGAATCGTTCCCCGCTTGCATTATACATCAATCACAACGGATCACAGCGGCTCGTACGAATGTAATGTAAGAGACGAACTGTGAACAGAATCAGAGCGTGCTGGCGGTGTCTACTAGGTGCAACTGCGTCGCGCTTATGGCTCCGGGGACATCATTGCAGCCGTCGTCAGCTTCACGCGGCTCTGCTAGGCGCTTGATGCTGGCAGGTGAAGGCGAACATTTTCTATTGAAATTAATGTGCATTCGTATTTGTATGTATGTGTGTATGTGCTTGTGTAGAAAATGCGATGAAGAACCGCAACACGGAACGGATTGCATGCAAGCGCCGAGCGAGAGGCGGTGGCGTCGATCGCCTGCCGGCTACCGGTTGAGCCCGTCGACCGAATGCAATTGTCGGACGTTTGTCGGCTGAGGAATAGGCGCGTGCGCCGTCGGTTTTAGTAAATCAATGCCATGCCATAAATGGTAATCGTTTTGCAGATTGAATAATCGCCACACCACGTTCCTTCAGCGGCAACAGCGGCACGCATGCTACATGTTGCATATGGCGTGTAGCATGTGGCAAGTGCTCTATCATGCTGCTAACATAAAGCTTTTCTTGCATTCACAGCTATTTGTTGGTAGCACTGGAATAAATTAGTCATTAATTAGCGATTGGTGGAGAATTCATTCATAGAATCTACGCATTGCAAGCGTCAACCGAATGAATTATAATTCTTGAATGTATCTTTAATCACTGGGCAATTACTGGCACATGATCTGCACAAATCGTGCAAACATGGAGTATTGAAGCCTAGCAGAGCAGTGAGTTGAGCAAGGAGCACAGACATAGAGATTTTATAGAATAGTAATATCATTAGATCTTCTTGGACCCTTCTTGGATCACATAATGGATAACCTTGGGATAATCTTGTGGTATTCGTCACCTTTAATCTGTCTACCTTTAAGAAGGTGAGAGGAAAAAATATATATCTTGTTTTCTGTAATATTAATTTACCACTTTAATGCCGTGATTCAAAGCACAGACCGAACTTAACCTAACAACCACTTTGAGCACTGTGACTCAGTTAGTTGCATTAACTATATACATATATCGCCAACCATTCCACATTTTAGGAATGTAGAAAGACAATTAGAAAACCAAATACATCCAATAAAACCATCCTTTGCACCCAAAATGTTCCAGCTGAAGATGTTTCGGCCAGGGCGTACGCAAGGGGATAATTTAGAAGTTTAAACCCCAACTTCCTCATGTCGAACGAATCAGCTTACGTGTTACCGCTAAAAATCAACAACTGACCAGATATTCACCATGCGCTGAGTATAGGAAAAGACCTGTGAAAAGAGAATCGACACTCACTACCTCTTCGTCGATTTCAAAGCTGCTTTTGACAGCACGAAAAGGATCTGCCTTTATGACGATGTCTGAATTTAGTATCCCCGCAAAACTAATACAGCTGTGTAAACTGATCGTTGCCCAATACGAAAAGCTTCGTTAGCTTCAGGAAAAACGAGGTTTCAGACAAAATGATCCCCCTTTGGGCGAATTCGTCAATCTACTGCTGGAGAAAGCAAATGGGTTTGGTAGTGAACGAGGCCAAGGCGAAATATCTCCTGTCAACAATCAAACAGTCATCATATTCGCGACTTGGCTCTCACGTCACTGCTGATAGTCATAACTTCGAAGTCGTATATAACTTCGTCTATCTTGGATCGAACAGTAACAGCAACAACAATGTCAGCCTCGAAATCCAACCCAGAATAACAGGTGCTACTTCGGACTGAGTAAGCAATTGAGAAGTAAAATCCTCTCTCGACGAACAAAAATCAAACTCTATAAGTCACTCATGATTTCCGTCCTGCTACATGGTGCAGAGACATGAGCGATGACAACATCTGACGAGTCGACGTTACGAGTTTTCGAGAGAAAGGTTCTGCGGAAGATTTATGGTCCTTTGCGCATTGGCCACGGCGAATACTCGCATTCGATGGAACGATGAGCTGTATGAGATGTCCGACCCCATAGCCAAAGCTCAGCTAATTAAAAGACGGCGGCCACGCTGGCAAGGTCATATCGTCTGAATGAACAAAAACAGTCCAGCTCTAAAAGTATTCGACCAGCCGGAGGAAGCAGAAAAGACCAGTTGGAGAGAGTACCTGGCTTCGCGTGGGATCTTCAATTGGCGCCAAGCAGCGAAAAGGAAGAACGACCGGCGCGGTATTGTGGAGCTTACTACTTGCAAGTTTTTCCAAATGGCTGATGGATTTGTATGTGAAAAATTTTCGCGTTAAAATTTGATAGTCTGTCGAGAAGATGTCTTCAATAGAAAAAAAAAAATAAACATAAGATTGAAAAATTATCTTCAAATGAGATGACAGGATAATCTTATGGAGATAATGAGGTTCTGAGCTGTTATTCTTCCTCACTAAATTAATGGCACAACAAGCATGTTTGAAAACAGTTTTACCACAGTAATTAACTGCTTTCAAAAGCAAATAAAACCGTTGCTCTTCTTTTAGAATATGGGAAGCCTTGAATGGCCAAAAATAAATGCATAAAAAATATGCAGAAACAGTGTCCAATACCTATCCGAAAACAATTTGTGGGAATTTTCTTTTTACAATATTTACCGTTTGTCAACAAATTAATAAATGTACACAAGGGATAACAACAACTCAAACGAAATATCAATCAAAAAACATAAAATGCATTCCACTTGTCAACAACAACATTTACTAACAGCAACAATAGCAACAAACATCCTAGCGCATATTTGTTGAGGAAACACACACACACACACACGCACACACATACATATACGCTTGGGTAGTACAAATATAACGGCAGTTGAACGCATCAAATCGAATTGAATTGAATTTCTTGAAGCAGAAAGAGGTAAACATCAATGCCCGCAATCTGAACAATTCTAATGACAATAACAACAATAATAGCAATGCATGTAAATATCAATATGAACACGCATGCACACACGCTCACAGGCACCTGCGTGGCAACGTTGCTAGCAACAACAGTTGCTACTTGAGAACCATTCCAAAGCCACTGCAATAAAGGAGTAGCCAATGCAAATATGTATGTGTGTATGTGTGTGTGTGTGTGTGTGTGCAAACAAGCAAGATGTGGCTCTTAATGGAATGGCAATTGTCGGAGATTCTCTTTTGAGTGTAAGCAGCTCTTCATGTACACTTATGTGCACACACACACACCTACATACCGGGTTCCGATAAGAAGGCAGGCAGGCAGGCAGGCCAATGGCCGAAATGAACACAAACAAAAAGGACGCAAATATGCAAAGTGCAAATTAGGCAAAGGACATTTGCCAAAACTGCACAAAAACCAAATTATCAAGTCTCAATGTGTGCATGTTTACATTTGTGTGTGTGTGAAGAAGGGAGCCTTGGACTTCAAACCAAAAACCATAGCTGCATTTACAAAGCCAAGTCAAGATGGGTGCGTGTGTTTTTTCTTCTCATGACTCTGAAATATAAAAGCTACAAAAATAGAGGAACCAAACCATCGGACTTCCTTTTAGAAAGCGTTATATGTTTGAAAAGCACGACAGCTTAGATGGACTCAAGACACTGCTGGAATTAATATACAGGCCAAGGCTTAATTCATCTACTGGTAGTACACTTGTTCTCGATCTAGCTAACATGAAAAATTTTATTTATAATAAGTAACTTGTAGGCAGTGAAGTAGAGAGGAAAATATTGGGAACCTCCCTGTCTGGAGTTCTCAAGAGGACCCGATGCTCTGCCACAATGTTTTGTAGATTTATTTCTCCAACAATTCACTTCAATCATACTTCGGTCTTCGGTTTCTCTCAACGCCTCTGCTTATAGGTCACGTGATAACACGCCAATCTTTTGAATTTTTCTCAGGATCACAAGCTTATCCTTATTAAGTTTTCATAGTAAATAATACTTATTAAGTAACTTGCCTTAAGTGACCACTTAACTCGTTTTTGAAAAATTGAATCACTCATAATTATAAAGAGAAAAAGTAAGCAAATTTTTGAATCACCTCCTTAGTTCAGTAGCAGTAAGCTTTACGTTCAAGAATTAAGATCACTTACCACATTTACAAAATCCTGGAAAGTAACATATCCGGGTCCGGTCGGCGGTTGCGCCTTTTTCGCACGTTCATGCAGTAATTCACGTTTATTCATAGGCACTTGTGATAAAAATTCGGGAGATTTTAATGCCTTCACAAAGTCATCAACTGGTATCTCACCAAAACCCTCGGGATCGAACTGTTTTTAAGGGGAAAATATGGAAAAATACGCAGTCAAAAAGTGTGTTCTCTAATGAAAACATTAAATTAGTACTTATACTTTAGTATTAATTATACTAATAATAACAAATATACTACTATCGTTACAGTATATGCCAGTTACCACTAAAGAGTGAGCGTAAATTAATCTAGAACTACTTCAGTTAATTTGCAAGTACACATTATTTGACGAGGAATTTTCAAAAATGAGTTCGGGTGTAACCGAACATTGCATACTCTTGCAACTTCCCAGAACCAATGCCAGGCAAATACCTCAAAGTGCAAAACGACAATCAGAGGAACGGAATCCAAGCAATTTTATATATACATATGTACATACTACTGTGCCCAAAAAATAAGACATTTGACATTTTTTTTAGGTTGGTACCGTTTACATTTATGTCAAATTTCATGTCAAAATATTCATTAGTGTTTGAGGTACGTGTCGTTTTGTGAGCTGCTAAAAGTGAGATTTCGATTTTTGCGATGTCGAAATTTGTTGAGTAAAGAATTTGAATGAAATTTTGTTTACGGAATCAATTTTTTGCTGCGGATACGTTGAGGATGGCGCAGAAAGCCTTTGGTGATGAGGCTATGTCTAAAAAAAAATGTTTACAAGTGGTATAGTGAGTTCCAAGCCGGCCGTGAACGTGTCGAAGACGAAGAGCGTCCAGGGCGACAATCAACCTCAACCGCCGAAGCTCACGTTCAACAAATCAAAGATTTGGTGTTGAAAAACCGTCGATTAACAATTAGAGACCTTGCTGATGAAATTTCCATATGAAAAGGCTCAGCCAGTACCATTTTGAAGGATGTTTTGGGCCTCAAGCGCGTCAAATCCCGACCGAAAACATTGAATTTTTTGGAAAATAGGTGTCGCGTTGAAGTATGTGAAACGATGCTTTCCGACTACCAGGGTGTCATGAAATGCATTATAACTGGCGATGAGACTTGGATCTACGCTTACGACCCAGAAACAACTGATCAATCGAGCGAATATCGTGCCAAAAGAGAGCCGAGACCAAAAAAATCGCGCCAAAGTCCGTATTAAACCTTTTAGAGGGCGGAGCCACGCTCAATTTTTCAAAATTTTTAAGCCGCAGGTGTCTCTTGCTACTACAATCTTCTGTGCCTAAATTACACTTATATATCTTAATTTACTGCCTAGTTATGTAACTTTATTGGTTTCCCTATTCCGCTTACGCCCATCTACGAGCTCGTCTTTACTTTTTTACCAAAGACCATATATACCAAGTTTCATTAAGATATCTCAATTTTTACTCAAATTACAGCTTGTTCGGACGGACGGACAGACAGACAGTCACCCGAATTTCAACTCATCTCTTTATCCTGATCATTTATATTACATAACCCTATATCTATCTCGATTGTCACATGTAACCCTTAGGGGAGCAACGTTTAGCAAGGTGTTTCAGGAGTTAAAAGTAAAGTACTTTCAGTGAGTTGTTGAGATCCCACTGAAACGATTAATTCATTAAAAAAAATTGTTTTTGAGCTACAAAAATAACAAAATAGAAGAAAAATAAATAAATTGGTTCGCCCCTCGGGATTCGAACCTACAATCTAGTAGCTATCGTTTGAATTAAATGCAGGGTAACCAACACACCGCTAAAGCAATGCACCCATGTGCATGAAACTGTATTACACTCAAAAAATTGTGAAGAAAGCAAAATAACCGTAGCGTTCTTTTAAATATTACCCATAATAATAATAATGGTCATATAAAACAATAAGATGTAGCGTACAAATATTATGAAGTGCCTTACCATATCGAACAACAATTTCCATTTCTGTAAAGAAGATTTAGAAAAGGATTAATAAGTGATTATTAAAGCATTCATAAAATATATTGACTTACATCACGCAGCAATTCGCGACGCAGTTCCGCTTCATCAAAGTCCGAATTGAGCGAGGTGTGTTCAGTCTCATAACCGGCATCGTTTGTACATTGCTACAAATGGGGAAAAGAAAACAAAGCAAGAATATTAGGAAATGCTCCTGAACTGTCTATTCAATTGACTCTCTACAAAAGCCATTGTCATACTCACATAACGTACTTGTGTGTGTGTATGTGATATGGAAGCAATTGATACCAGCGAGCCGGCTATCGTTGATATGTGTTCAATTTCGGCCAGAGTCTCCTGTTGGCTACTCCCAGCATTGTTGGTGCTCTGAATATCGACGCCACGGGAACTGCAACGATCGAAACCGCTCCACATGCCGCTACTACACTTCACTACGCTTGCAGGGATGCGATTGTATGTAAGCCTTGCACCGAAAATACACCACTACGAGCAAGCCACAGATCAGCATAAAATGCTATCTACAGCGTAAAAGCCTTGCTAAGGTACCTTTGTGCAACATATGATTTATATTTTTGCAGTTCTTGTGCTATTGAAATGATTTACACATTTTTGTTTTCAATGTCTCTTTAGTAGTTTCATGTACACCAATTTTCACAGTGTAGAAATGCATTTTGTTCGTGGCGCCTTAAAGTATGCAACGAATAGCAATGTTAATGACGATGTACTTGTGCTAAGAATTATCATTTCAATTTTTAAATGGATGTGGTGTGATGCGTAGAGTTGTAATGTGTAGTACCAATGGTCGCAGGTTCGAATCGCACTCAAAGAGACTAGACTATCCTCTTTCTTGTACTGTTATTTGTGTACAGTTGTTTTTACTCGCAATTTTAATTTCCGCCCTCATTTCATCGAATTACACGTTGAAGCTCTCACCGTGGCTTCTGCGTAAACATTTGTGGGGCCAAAGCGAAAATCCCGTTTAATCATAGACTACTTCCGGCCTTCAATGCCAGAGTCTATTTCATGCCCGGGAAATAATTTTATTACTTCCGCTTATTTCAAAAGCAATTTACACGCGCTCATACATACATACATACATACATAAGAATAATCGCATGCACCCTCAAATGCAATTTAGCCACCTCAAAGTGTGTGTTTCCCCTTTCAGCAATTACCCTTCTATAGTGAAATTCCATTAATTTTCGATATTTGTAAAAATTATTATTAGCTCTAATTTGCTCGCAAACAAACTAATTTACCTCCACTACAACGCCAATTACTATGGCCTCCTGCTCATACTTGTATCCTACCCCCTTTCTTGTTTACATCCTCATTTCTGCTCGCCCTTTGGCGATAAAGCAACTTTGCAAATCCATAATGGACGGGTTTGAACACGCCAAAGGCACGAAAACACGTTTTTCCACGGAAGTGAATTATCTACATTTCGTCGTTTTATATTTAATACACGTCCCAACACATACATATGTACATACAGACTTACTTTTTTTAATATGTTTTATAGGTATATTGTTGTTTATACATATATAGGGTTTTCCAATAAGAGTAATATGATTTAAATAACGCACACAAACTAATTGTTAAAGGACCTTCAAATGTTAATTTAGTTCTAAATATGACTATCATTCAAATAGCCTACACGACTTCTTTTGCAGGAACGACTTCGATGAATCTAATTTTCAAGTACTTTTTCAGCTAAATAAAGTCGTATGTCAAGAATAGCATGTTCAATAATGACTTCTAATACATGAAGAGAGTCTGGTTTATTGCTGGAGAGCCAATAACTTCAAATAGCCCCAAAAGCAGTAGTCTTATGGTGTTAAATCACAACTTCTTTGAAGCCATTCAGTGGTACAATTTCTTGAAATAATCGAATCTCCAAAATTTTCTCGCAATAATTCGGTTGTTGTGTGTGCTGTGTGGCAGTAGCCCCGTCTTGTTAGAAACAGAAGTTGTCAACTCAATTGCGGCCATAAAAAGTTGGTAATCATCTATTTATACACCTCTCCATTGACAGTGACGGTGCCACCAGCTTCATTTCGAAAGAAGTACGGACCGCTGATTTCACCAGACCAAAAACCGCACCAAACTGTCAATTTAGGTGAATGTTGTGGTTGTTCATGATTTGATATGGATCTTCTTCGCACCAGAATGGACAGTTTTGTTTATTTACCGCACCACTCAGATGGAAGTGAGCCTCATTTCTTAATTATTTATTATTATTTCGATAATAAACGTGGATAACTTGTAAACGTTGTTTCTAAGTACATCTTTCAACGATTAAATTGTAAACATTACCGATCATGACATAATAAAAATATCCGAAACAACACTTAGAACTCACATCATCCCTATTGGAAAACCCGATATAACTACAATCGAACTTCCGTACACCAAAGTTATCTTTAAACAAATTTCCAACGCAATTTCATTAAATGTTCAGTATGTTGAGGTCCTTATGAGGAATTCCCCCATAATTTGAATTATCAAGCGTTTTCGCTCTCCTATAAGAAATTTTGTTTCTTAACAAAAAAGTCAAAAATGATTTAGAGGAAGACACGAATTAAAAACTTCCGACGCTTCCTTTTAGGTGTTACAAGCTTCGTGGAAAACTTAATATACCCTGTTCGAGGTATAATTACCAATGCGCCAATTAAAAATTCATCCAAATTCTCCGTGAACGCCAACAGATCTTCTCAAAGAGAGTTCAATAACACTCACAAATATTTTAGTCTATAAAGGTTTTATGGCAATAATGGCGCTAAAGGGGTTATTTAAATATCTATGACATCCTCACATTCATAATGTACGTACGCACGTTTAAAGGATTCAGATACGTACATTTAGTGTGAAGATTGTACAAAGAATATCACTAAATCTACAATATCCCTTTTGTTTTCCAAAGATGTTGTTCGCCATGAATTTCTTTAGGCACTTCACTTGAGTTAAGCCACTTCATTAGTTGTTGAGTGCAAACATCGCCTCTCAGCTTTTCTCAACTTTCCACACTTTACAACACTTCAGGCCGGCAACCAGGCCAGGCCGCCTCAAAGTTTGGGGAAAAATCAATACTGAAACGCAAAGCCACCGCTTATAAAAGAGCTAAATACTATAAAGCACATTAATAATTGAATGGAAGCGTGACGGCACCAGTCGCCGGTGACGAGTGCGCGAACCGACAACAATATGTGACGTCCGTTGGTACACGTTTGGTGACGTCGATGAAGCGTGCAACGACCGCGACCACACAACAACCACAACAATAGACATAGAGGGTCGGAAACCTTTAATTACCGGACCGGCAGTGTCCACAACGCCTAAAACTGCATATAATATTATCATAACAAAGGTAAATGGCATTAAAGTCGATAAGGCAGTCGACGAGTCAAGCGAAGGACTGAAAATTACAAAGCCGGCCTTTACTGGGACATACTCATGCAAACACGCTTCTGCACTGCATGCATGGTAATGCTCCCTCTAAATTTACATTTACACACACACACACACACACATTTGGGTGCGTACATATGTATGTGTGATTTAGGATGTCTATGGATATGCAAAAACTTCAGAATGCAAAAGAGATTCACTTACAATTGCACACATTTATTAACAATTTCAATTAACATAAACCACAGACACATACAAACATACTTTGGCACTATATTTTCACCATTTATTCGCACTGTTTTGGTTCACAATTTTCATTGCTTTCTCGTTTGATGTCTGCACACGAGCACGCGACCGGCAAAAGTTTCAAAAAGCGCGCAGTGACAAACCGTTAGACATGCAACACCCCCAAACGGGAAGACGACGAAATGATAACTAAATTCGTGTGGTGGCTAAAATGCCGTCTGCGTCGTCAGGCGGTTTGTTTTCTGCGAAGACGGAAGCAGCAATTTGGGTGACCAAACCACAAAACTGGCGAGCTTCTTTTTTTGTATTAGATATCATACTTACGGCCATATTATATACTAGTTTAAGAAAATACCAAACTTTTTCAGAGCAGAAGAAATTTGGACATTTTCTGCGATAAGGTGACCATTTTAAGACGACTGTACTAAAAAAGCTGTAATCTCCGGTGGGAATTATCGCCGATCTCCCCACTTCCTTCTTTCACAACAATCACTTGCAATGCAACCTATAGATACAGTTCATCAAGACCCTTTATACCCGATATTTAATGAAGCTTCTGACATTTTCTTTAATGAACTTATTATTTACAAATTTAAACGTCTGGTCACCTCAACTGTTTTGTTTTGGCCACAATCATCTCTGTAAGGGTTGTTCTTCTGCACTTTCATCTCTGGGGAGAATGCCTCCTATAACAACCCGCTTATTTGAATGTGTGTATCTGCCACCCTCACCACAGCTACTGCTGCGCCGACAGCTGAAATGCGGAAGAGGGCAGAAAGCATGTGGAATACCAATAAGCTGATAAATGTGGGGACAACCGGTGCGTTTCTTGAAAGTTACTGTTGTTTACATGCAATGTGTGTATGTGTGTGCTTGTCAATCGAATTTTGTTTTGCTCTTCGTCAGTGGGGTTGTTTACATTTTGATTTTGCGTGTGCCGAGTGCATTGCGTGACTTTGTATTCGCTCATATATATGTACATAGGTATGTATGGCTATATGTGTGCAGCCTTATATTTAGATTACTCGTTTCTTCTGTGCTTTCAGATGCTTGCATTGTAATTTATTGAGATGGCTTTCTTAATGGTGGAATTTTATTAACGTGTTTATTTACCATATACCCATGTACAATATATGTATATAGTAAAGTACCTGTATGTATGTGTGTATATGTATTAGTATGCAAATAAATATAAAAAACAGATTAAATAAGGAAAGCGGAAATTATTTACAAATTTGCAAGAGATAGTATGAAGAATAAATTTATTTATTTATTATTTGTAAATTTATTGAATTAGGGTCCCTAGCTTATATTCAGAATCACCTCCATTGCTTGACCACACGATATTTATTCTACATTTTTCCTGGTCTTTAGTGTCAAAACTGCCAAAATCGTCGATGGTGAAGAAAGCAAGAATGCTATAAAATTCAAAGCTCCGCAGACAAAATATAAGGACTTTTAATGAAAAGTTAATGTCTTTAATGGAATTGTGAAGAAAATAATTTGAGCAAGATAGTAAACAAAACCAATCTGCTAATGACATTTACAAACATACATATATTTTTACTTTAATCTCTACTCTCACCTCGGCTGAAAAAGACACCAAAGTGAGGTGAATAAGACCAACGAGCCGATTACGAAATATTTCCTGTTACGAAATAAACAGTGGATACTTTGCGGCCACACTGGCTAGGGCACGCTGCCTAAACAGAAGCATGCCCAACTTCTGGCTATATTCTGTACGGAGGTAGAAAGCCAGTGAAGAATGGCTTTGAAATTACCAACTAGAGTCAGCTCGCAAAGAAGGCTGCTACTAGCCAGGTTTAGCCGGAGAGGTCAATTTCTCATCTTTTAAAATTTGGTCGCTTATTTCCGTTGCAAGTAATCAACCTACACTGTATTTAAAATAAACCGATACTTGTGCATTTCCAATCATAGACACCTTTCAAAGATGACTAGATTTCGAAAACTGTTGACTTGTAAATTTCAAAAATTTTCTCATTCGATAGATTGTCTCGAACTTGAATAACGTTTTATAACATATTTTTTTCAATATTTTAATAAAAAAAAATTTAACGTGCAAAAAAATTGATTTCCAACTAGTTTATTTATTGCAAAGACCGTTAAAAAGCTCGTGCGAAAAAAATAAATAAAAAGGCAAAATAAGAGAAAGGACGAAAGCGCATGTTAAGCACGACACAAACAAAAAATCACTATCAAAGGTGTCGGCGGCTGAGGCGCAATCAGCGATCAACAAACAGACCAGAGAGGCAGACGTGAAGAGCCAGGAAATGAGTAAAACGAAAAGCGCTACGACAAGCACACGTAAAAGCAGTCACAATTACGACGATCATGAAGGCGACCATCACGACGAGCTGTCGGATGAGCTGAGTATCTCCAGCTCGGAGGACGATGTTGTGGCCACAAGAAAATCGCGCAAACTGCAGGTGAGCGTAAACCATGGCGACGTGCATATGTATTGACTCGTTTGGTAGTGACATTTAATGGCAATTTTTGCATTCTTATTTTACATGCAGCCGACAGATGCCGCTGATTATGAGGAGGGTGGAGGCATATACGACCGAGGTGGCCGGCGGCGACGCCGCAGCGGCAGTAAGAGGCGTCGTAGCCGTGGCAGACGATCGCGCTCACGCCGTCGTCGCCGCTAGATTTTTTCTTTTGCTTGCAGTTTTCTTTTTTATTTTTTGGATAAATTTTGTGTAAAAGAAATTACAATTTTATTTATTTTTGTGTGGAAATAAATTGAAAGTGATACCTTATAATACATAATGTATGTATGTATGTATGCGTGTGTGTTTTACAGCAGTTTGAAAAATGCAGAAAGAAAATATGCGTTTTTTAGTTTCAATATTTTTATTACGATTTATTTTACATTCAAAACGAAGTTTTCTCTGTCAAAGTTGAGAGTGCATATGTATGTATGTATGTATGTTGCTATTACTCTACTTTTATTGTATTTCAAAGAGCTTATGGCGAATGTGGAGCGGCGGGCGTGAGTTTAAAACCTTTCTCACAAAATCTTGCTTCCACTGCGCCTTCGACAAGATCATACAACATCTATTTTCATGAAAACTAACTGTTTAATTTATGCAATCTACAGTTAAGCTCAGCCAAACTAATAAAAGTGTATTAAATCATGCATAGCTGCCACCAGTCACATGCATATATATATATATACATATATATATGTACATATGTATGTGTTTGTGTGTATAAACGTTCAGATTAGAAAAGTAAAGCATTACAAAATTTAAAGAGCTTGGCGTGTCACCTAACTCCTGCACTCTTTCCACTACTTCTGCACGACTCAACTTTTGAAAGAACAATCGTAAAGTATTTTAGTAAAAACAATAATAAAACTCGAAAATATACGCACTACTATAACGGCTTCTTTATACGGAATATTTACAATTGTGATTGGCATGAAAACAAGCTGCATTTCATAATGGATTTACATTGTATATTATGTTATGTTATGTAATGGTGAGCGAATCTGCAATAAACTGGTATGAAATATGTTTTTTACATGACCTATGTAATGAATGATAAATGTTTGAATACATATGTATATATATATTAACGCTAAGAACACCACCTAGGGTAGAGTTTCCTCATACATTTTTTTATTTATGTATGTATATATATTTTTTTTTTTTTTGCGATTACTCATTTCTTTAAATGAGCGGTTAATCTCTTTGAGTTTATAATGAAAAAAACGCCACAGTTGCGAACAGCTCCCATAAGCAATGTTATTTGTGAAGTTTCTCTAATTGATTATTAAATAGCTTAGTTCGAGCAAACATAACCTATATACATGCGACGTAGACATTGGAACGATGAAGTCGTGTCTCCGTACATTGCTTTGCCGACAATTCACTGTTTTCTTTTTTATTATTATTATTTAGCTTACTTAACCCATGAATTTCTTATCGCGACTTCGGTCTTACGTTAATAATTTTACATTGTTTAATAATAATGTAATATAATCGTTTGTGTATAATTTAAATAAACAGTATACCATTTAAAAATAAACATTTCTTAAGAGGAAGCAGAGAATAAATTTACACAAATTCCTATACTCGCTCGTGTATGCCTATGCGAGCGCCGATCGCTTCCGTTAGCTCTAATTAGTTAGCTTAGCTCACTTGTTATTCGGTGATATTCTCTATCCAACTCTCACCAATTTTGATTTTTCATTAATTTACACAACTGTCTCGATTTTAACCGTCTAGTAACCAATTGGGCCAATGTGTACATTTTTCAATTACTTTGCGCGCAATTAATTTTATATCCTCGTATGGTCGTGGATCTTGGATCAGTTCAGTCAATATTTCAATACCGTGTTCCTCTTTCACCAGCTGGCAATATTTTTCTGGGTAAACCTAAAACACAATTGCAACAATTGAATATTTCTATATATAAATACAAGTAACAAAATTGCATACCTGCGTCAAATTGGCTAGAGCCCAAACAGCCCAGTGTTGACACTGAGGCGTCTCATAGCAGCGTACCAATCCCAAAATCGGCTCAAAGCTACGATAATTAATGTTCCTTTCACTTTTTATATCCCAACGTCTAATGGCTTCCACCAAGCGTATGAGCACACTATCCCGACTTGGCGACGGTATTGTCCATGCCTCAGGTCCGTCCGAAGCGATGTGCGCCAGCACACCCGCCGCGTTGTAACTTACCTAGGGTGAATTATGTCGTTTAGTTATGACAATGGAATGTTCAAATATAATTTATTGCGTTTACTTACTTCGATACCATCGCTTGCCGAGACTAATAAATTGCGAAAGACTTCTATAAATTCTTGTGTCATAAGTTTTGGTCGCAACGATTTAACTTCCGCGACATTACCCAAGAGACCCATCATGTTCCTCAATAGTTCATCACGATCGGGGAAGGTCTGCAATAGATTTAGTAAGCATACATAATTGAAGAGGTATAAAGGGTGATCACAGAGATAGGTTTTACTTACACGCAGGCATTTCAAGAAATACTCCATTCCGCGTCCCTCTAAAAATCTTCTACAATTGATTGCAGTCTCATCGGTTACATTCCACATTGTTGACCATGCCACTTCCATGACATCGTCGAATACCGACCGCGTTAAACGATCCTTAATTAAGTTTAACATTGTCTGATTAAAGGAAGAAAGTTACAAAAACTTCGTTTAATATCCACCGAGTTGTTGTTGTCTTCCTGCTCTTCTTGTGTAATCTTGTTACTCAATTCCCGAATGATACTTACACTAACGACACCCAGCTCGCCTAAGAACAGTTTTTGCTTGCCATCCACTTGACACGCTAAAGTGTTCAATAAATATATTGCTATCCTCTGCACAAAGCCCTCCTGCTCAGTCTTCGAGACACCATGCAGTAAGACCTTTATGAGACGCTCATACACGAACAGCTGAAAAATATTGTTGTTTTTTAACTAGGCATTTTATGCGAATGCAATGAAACTTACGACATCATTTGGCATCTGGAATTGCGTTAACGTGAGATAACCATTTCGAAGCATCGTATCATCGGTAAGATGCGTCTCCATTCCGTTGAGTAGGGTACGAATAATGTGATGACGCAAGGGAGTGCCGAATTTTGAGCGATCGCGACCTTTAACTATGTAAAACAGCGTAGCACTGTAATAGAAAATTTACATATATAGTATATCTAATAGCACACTACAAATTCCTTCAATTTACCTTCCCGAAATTTGCATATGCTTGAATTTCAAATGTCTATCCATAGCTGTAAGCACTGCATCCAATGCCAGATGTATATCCTTACAGATTTCAAATCGAAAAAGGTGGTAGAGGTCATTTAAAACCTAAATTAAATGAAAAGTTCAAAGTTACTAATATGAAAAAATTAATGTTCTTATGCTTGCAAGTCAACACTTACTCTCGTTAGAAGCATTGGTCTGTCGTAGTAATACCTGGCCGCAGTAAGTATTTGATGTTCATCGGCGTCGCCCGCGATCTTTTGTATATATACATAGATATATTTACTATAATATGTATATTTGTGGATAAAATAAATGTCCATACCTCATTCGCCGGTATATCGTGACGTTTACAAGCCGAATGCGCTGTATGATAGAGACCCAAAAACTGTAATGGTCGCTGTATTCGCGATTCCAGTCCCGGTATGTCGGTGCGCAATTTAAAATTCGATTCTTTCGTTGCCACCCCATTACCAGCTAGATTTGTACCCGAAATATCTAAGTGCGTAAGTTCTCGTAAGTTATTCATTATCATTTCCAACGTTTGGTCGGGCAAATCGTAGGTTCCATGTCCATTGCCAGAATTACTAATTGAAATGTCCAATGTACGCAATCGGCGCAACAAGCAAATTGCTTGTAATTGATTAGCGATTGGCCACACATTAAATAAGATTAAGGTATGCAGTAGTGGTAGGCTTGCTAGCACTTCCAAACTGAAACCCACTAATACGCAGGATGTCAAATCGAGATGGGTCAGTTCGAGCAGGCAATTGAGTTGCAAGCCATTATGCAGCACTACACCATTTAAAACTAATCGGCGAAGATGCGGGCAATTGAACTCAAAATCTACGGGCTCTTTCTCATTCGGCTCAGAGTTTTGCAGCATGTGCGCATTAATACCGAGTTCTAACGAGCGAAGCCCTTCACCGTATAACGTTAGCAGCTGGGCCGATTGCACATTTATTTGATTACAGTACCATAGCGTAAGGGAATACAACTTGTGGCGCATAATCATCTCCAAACCTGTGTAGAAATAGCGAAATTCATGAAATTAATGTAAGTAAATTTAGTATATAAAAACTTTGATTTTTATTGCTCCCATTACAAACATGCAATGAATCCAAAGTCAAATTTTATAGTAGTTCACTTTAACCTAACGCGTTAAGGTTCATACGTACATATATGTTTGTATGCAATATTAAGGTAATATTTGCAAAATTAAATGTCTATGCTTGGCTTTTACATTTCACAGCGGTTAGAAAGTGGTTTATGTTGATATTTTGATATGGCAAGTTTATATACATATATAAATGAAAAACAAGTTTTCCATATCTGTATTATTCTTATTAGAAGGCCAGTGACGTTTTATTCAAATTCATTTCCAACTTAATCAATTAATCAATTATGTAGAACCGCTATCTAAAGTATTTGCATACACACATATACATATGTGCATGTGTGTACATATGAATATGTGATGCGTATTTATATTTCATAGAGATTTTAAATGTAACGAATTTCGCCATTGATTGCATCTTCCAAATACATACAATGTAAATGTACTTACAATACGTAGAAGTGCAATGAAGTTGATGCATTTCTCACCTGTATTAGTCAAAGTACTATTTCTCAAGTGCACAATTTTTAACGAGGTTCGTGTCCTATCCTGAAAAATATTTATCACATCATCACTCAATTGGCGACGAAAACGTTGACATGCTTTTAACAGTCGATCGCAAATGTCATTTGGAAGAACGATGCCATCATTTAGTTGACGTAGGGTGCCACACATGTTGGGTGAACTTATTACATCTAGGTTTTCACATATATATTTATAAATGATATCTTGCAGTGTCATTGGGTCTTCATCGAGATACCCATTTTCCTTTAAACGAACTTTGCCACTCATTTCAAGGCGTGGCGAAAATATATGTGATGACGTCACTAGGATTTAGCTTGACCAATTCGTTGGTTGCAAGGATCTGTAAGTAAAAAGGGACCAGATTAGCTAATCAAATTCATACGATGTAATGTTTTCAAAAGCCAAAACACTCTTTTTAAAGCCTTCCAAACCATTGGCAATGCCAGTGTTTACAGCTTATGAAAACTTAGTCCACATCTCTAAGGTCTCTTTCGTTACATTCATAAAGCTTAAAGGAAAATATGTTCGACTTTTACAGCAATAAGATTTCAATAACATATTTGAAGGTATTGTGTTTAATTATTAGGGGTACTCCAATATACCAATATTTAAATTATTAATGCATTATCAAACAGTTTAAGGCATTGCTTACCACCTCCTTCACACCCCTTATGTTTACTACGTAAACAAAATTTACTATTTTAATGTCACGTATTCGACAGAAAGCAATATTGATTCAATTTTACTTTATGCCACAAAATAACAAACTTCTTCGTTTCACTTCTACTGGATTCCTTTTTTCTAATAATGTTTTTTGTACATTCGTCGATTTTCCACAACTTCACAATTGACTTATCACACTATATTTTCATTTTTTCTGCTGATTTTCGATTTGTGAAAGTTTTAAAGGGGAATTCAGCTCTTTTTGCTCTGATTCTGGGAACCCAAACATTAAAATTTACCTACTTTTTAAATAAATTTGATTTGTCCTCGTATTGAAGGAAGTGAAATTTTTTATTATATTTCGTTTTTTTATTTTTGTTTGACGTTTTAGTTGTCAGAAATCATATGGCAAGTTTGTATATAAATCTTAGGGTGCATTCAGTGAAATGCTCTTTCAACCATATTGCCGGTCGACAGTTTATTAATTAATATATTTTAGTTTAAAAACGTACCATTTTGTCAATTCAAATTTTGAATTGAAATAAAAAAATATGTACAGTTCCGTTCTCAGTAAGAAAATCTTGAATTCTATCTGTTTTTGCCTAAAGTCGAAAATTTAAGTCGCATAAAATAACAGTAAGTTGACTAGTAACAACAATTCATACGAATGTACATACATATGTACAAAGTATGTATGAATATTTTCAAATCGTCTTAAAAAGAAAACAATGGTTTGATTGAAGATAAAACCCACTCATATGTCATGAAAGTGGAAGATGACCTGTTTGCTGCACAATAGTGTTGTTTTCCATCAAATACCTTAAAGAATTCGCACTCACATCAAAATAATCCAATAACAAATAAATAATGCTTTTTTATTTTTATTCAATAAATTATACTAACATTATAATTAACCAAAACCAAGATCACAGCTCTCTCTGTGAAATAATATAATAATAATTCCACGGCCGCAAACAAATACACATATACATAAATTTATTAATACAGGTATACGTACTATTTACATACAATATATGTACATACAGCATATGCATATTCATAGACGCAGCTTTATTCTATTTAATTGCATTCCGAAAAGTGTAAATGTGTGTATTGAGTAATAAGCACCAAAAGGAAAAAAATCTTACAATTATTTTTTCTAAGCATTTATTTTTAAACATAACTAATGTAACTATGATAATGGCAGAGAGCACAAGTAAGCATACATATTTAATATGCAATTATGTTTGTAAATGTTACATATTAAAGTGTGTGTAATTTTCAAGGGCTATTCTATAGCATACGCTAATCTCATTAGCAACACAACTCCAAATAAGATCATAAATAAGTAGAAAGTATTTTAGTATATATGTATGTACTCATGTTTATACAGAAAAAATTATATGTTTTTATTGTTGCGAGGAAAAATAGTTCATTGGCAAATATGATTTAAACTATATTTGGCTTGAAACGTTCAATAACTTCTGGAATCAAACGATATTAACGTTAATGTTGGTACATACACTTGTATACTAGCTATTAATATAATTCACCATAGTGACATTATCTAGGTTTCCAATGTGGGGCAAATTTAAGAAAATTATCTCACCATTTGGTAGACTTCGTCCATTTAAAGTTATTTTCCGCATAATTCGTAGCATATAACTTCCAGCGGCCCCTACTATTACCTTTTATTATAACTAAATTAAAGATTCAAAGATTTTTTTGTTATTTTTTAAATTTAATTAGCTTGGCTGCCATTTTGGAATCAGTGCATCACTTTTATTTTAAGTAACAAAATTTAAAATGTTCATATATACATATATATGTTAACAACACTTTGAAAAGTGTTTACAGCCTTCATTGGTCTCGATTTTTTAAATCAACTAATAAAAGCAAAATTAAATAAATTGTATGTGACTCCCGAAATAAATAATTCAAAAATTCAACTATAACGAGTTAATGTTGCAGTAATGTTAGCGTGTCTGAACTAAAATAAAAAGCAAATACAATGCATTATTGCAGTAATAATAATGAAATAATTAAGTAAGTGTTTCAAAAAAATAAGTACATGAATTTTACTATTTGTGACATGAGAGTATATAACTCTATTTAAAGCTATCCGTTGTTGCACTTCTTGGATCTACTGCCACGGACGAGGAACTCGTGCTATCTACATGTGTATGTCCATGACATAAGATCCACATTCCCATTTTTCAAATCGATCAATCTCTCTTGGCAATTCCTCTTTTGTTTTGTTCTACATTTGCACGCTCTCTTTTGTTACTTCGTTGTAAGGCCTCTTGTGGATGTTCTCCGTTTATTGCGCGCAGAAGAAGTATGCCAGTCCCTGACTGCGCGTACCGTATCCGCAGCGCAAGCGAATCCTGCGTTGGCACATGTTTCAATGCTGTACTAATAAAGTTCATCATCCATGCTATTTATTAGCATTTTCTTGTCTTCCTTGACCTTGCCATTGCGTGAGAGTGTTTGTTCCAATAACTTTGAATCGAAGCAAGGCTATAAAAAAAATTTAATTTTTTAATTAATTCAATGAATAACTTTTCACAAAACAAAAAATATATTTAAAGTTCAATGGGATGAAACACTTACTGTGTCGCAGATGTTCATGTTGCAACAATTTTCTATTGTGATTTCGCACTGTTCGGTGGCCACAGGGCGATTGGTAAGCGGCGTGTCCGTTGAAGGAGAAGCTTGTTTGCGCACCACGAAAGTTTTCTTTATGCGTGGGCGCGCTGGTTTGTAGAAACGACGCAATCCTTGTACGATTAGAAGCATTAAGCCTAAAGAAGCGACCACACCGCACACGAACACTACGATGACGGTACTAGTCCAAGGATCTACTTGCTGGCACATTTCCAAATGTTCAAACTTCGGAATTGCATAAGTCTCTGCACCATTTTCACTATGTTGAACGAGCTCTTCACAACTGGAATTGAAGAGGTATAGGGACACATTTCAATAATTTTTACTATGACTGACCAAAACATAACCTAAATGCTTTTAAAGTGTTTTATTTGTTGCACTTACATGTCATGACAACCGTAGGGCACATTCGTATCCGGCTCCAGTTTCAAGATTTTGCAATAAAGCGCACAAATCTCGGTAGAATTATATTCACAACGTGCTCCACCATAATTTTCCTTGCATTCGCAGCTCGGTTCACCTGAATCCTCAATTATACAGTGACCATCATTCATACAATGGCTGGCACACTTGTACCACTGACAGCGTGGGCCGAAATGGCTGCGAGGGCATTCGCACGTCGGCAATCCCAGCGAGGAGATCACGCACGTGCCGTGCACACAATAGTTGAAGCACTCATTGATCTCACAACGTGTACCCTTGAAACCAATCTTACAGATACAGCTGGTTGTTTGCGCCACAAATTCGCCGCCATTCAAGCAATACTTTTTACGCAAGACATTCGCGCCTATATCGAGTGTACTGTTGGTTGGTGGGGCAATTGATAGAATACGCTTCTTGATGCTAGCAACCACTTCGTGGCAGTGTTGATCATTTAGGGAATGGGTAAGATAATGTATCCGTGCGACTATGCCACGCGGCCTGTCCTGGTACTTCAGTATCATATTTGCGCCACCTTCGGTTTCAACCGTCTCATCTTCCGGCTGTAAATGCTTCGCGTCGGTGTTGTTAATGAATTTTGCATGACCCCAAATTGCACGATTCGTATGATCGGTCCAGAAGATTGCATCTTTTGTTACCGCCAAACTAAATGGTTCATTATTGAGGCCCTTCAGTATCACTTGCCGATCACTGCCATCCAAATTTGCACTCTCCACCGAAAAATGTATACCCTGCTGATCCACCACATAATATATACGATCAGTCAACTGATCGACAACTATACCATGCGGCGCATACATTTCTCCGCGCACAATCACCTTGCGTTCGCTACCATCCAAGCCAATACGCTCAATACTTGAATTGGTAAAATTTGAGTTAGTCCAGAAGAGCGTACGACGGCAAAAATCAATAGCAATACCATCGGGTTGAGTGTTTTCATGGGTGAAATCTAGGAACACTTTTGGTGTGGTGGAAGCGTTAGCATCAACAGATACCACGAAGATTTTCTTATTCAACATGTCACTCCAGTAGAGATTGCGATCAAATGGGTCGTACGCAAGCGAACGAACTGCTTCGTTTTTGGTGCGCTGTACCATCTTCTCAATTAAATGCGGATCTTCGTAGTCTTTCGGTATCATTAGCGAGAAAATGCTGCCGTTGTTTTGCACTTCATCGGTGAAATACACTTTTTCTTCGGCTTCATCAAATGTGATGGCACCAAGATGTTCGAACTGATGAGCCGATGATGTCACCTCCTGCCAGTGTTCATCATAAAATACTATTTTGGACTGTGTTGTGACGGCGAAATCTATAAAAATAGATTAAATGAAGACATTTCAATAATTGTGTAAAGATATTCACCACTTATTAAGTTTTTTTTCTTTTATTTAAATTCTAACAGTGGAAAAGGATTTATGTCTTAAACAGTGCAGCAAATACGGACTGCGTAACATAAAGGAAAGAGAAGGAATCTATCTCAAACGAATTCATTTGTATGATTTTATAATATTCAGTGCGTTCAAAGGAAGCTAACAAAATCTTTAAACTCCTTACATACATACATATATCTCCACACTATGTATTATCATTGTATGTACGTTTACATATGTATATACATATGTATAATTCGTCCCTTCACCCTTTATTTTTGTCAAAAAAAGACGATTTGCAAACATACATTCGGGATGCCTGCCCACCGACGGCTTGTTATGTGTTTTGATGTTAATTGGCATGGTTTTTTATTTACAATGTTGAAATTATTTTGAAAAATCTATATATGTATAATGATCATGCACAAGAACACATATTTCTTACATAGTACAGTCATTCATGTACATACTTATGTGCATGCACACTCGCAAAATGTATAAATGAAAATGTCTGTCCACACACTCGAAGAAAAATGTATTTTTATCCAAGCGGCACGCATGTGACTGTGACAATTGATTTGCAAAAACAATTAAGAAATAAGCAAGAATGCTTGCATAAAAAACTTCAAAATATTTTTTACTACTGTTAATCCACCGCAATACTCAACCCTCGCGCTTTAGTTGAATTTTGAGAAATTGTAAAGGCTCTTGAAATGGTGAAGAAATTAAAGTGAATTTCTAATCTAGAAATTAGAAAAAATGAAATGTTTCATTTGTCATATCAATCAGCTGATTCGTTAAGCAACACATTACGCATATACTTTTCCCATTTCAACAATAGTGTTACCCTACGCATGACCGTCATTGTAACTACAGACATAAGTATATACATATACATATATGACGACCCACAGAGGTTTGCATGCGGAAATATATGTACACACGTAGCGCTGACAAAATCTACACCGGCTTATACAGTTTTATGATAACGCTAAGTTTTGCGACGCGAATGTTCCCGTGAATGGAAATACATTTGTACATACATACGTACGTACGAACACGCGTGTTTATAAATGCTGCAATCAATAAAAAGGTGTCAAATTAAAGGAATTTCCTTTTCGCCCCACCCTTTCTTAGCAGCAACTGTTTATAGCCGAAATAATTGCAAGAAAACTAAAATAAATTTGGGGATTACAAAGCGTGAAGTCCTTAACTGATTCATACAATGTATGTATATTATATATGTATTTTATTATTTAATAATAAGCACTTCTTATGGGTAAAGTCTGGCGTTAATCGTTTTACCACTTGATCATCTCAGACCACTACTTTATCGAAATCTTCATAGTGTCAATTGGAAAATTCTCAAACATTTGAACGAGAATCAAAGTTGAGAGTGCTTTCAATCGAGTAAACAAGTTGAAGATTTACTACTTCTATTCGAGTTATACGATCTCTAAGAGAAGTGCTAACGTTAAATCGAGCTTCTTACAATCGTTTGGAGTATTTGCTTAGCTTTTTTCTTTATAATTTTTCGATAATACTCGATTAGATGTTATATAAAACTTGAACACTTAAGAAGGGATTATACTATCATGGCTGCACTTCAACTGCAGCGTATAAAAAATTTAAGAAAATGCAAATAACGTGTCTACGCTTCAGCCTTAACTGCGATAACAATTTCACTTAATTACGAGTATTTAAAGTTTTGTGAAGTGATTAAGGCGCCTAAGTCATTTAAATGTATTTATAGATGCTTACATGTATACATACATATATGTATGTATGTATGTGAAAAATTAGTGATTTCTATAGCCTAAAAGCAAAGAACTTAAGATAATGTTTCACTTAATAAACGCATACATGTGCTTGCAAACAAAATCATCGAAGTACCTGCTATTATGGAGGGGTCTAAAGTTCGATACTATATAACAGCACCTTCAATACTATTCTTTCTGCTTATTATGGCAAACATACTGCACGTAAGGCGATTATTAATTCATTACAACCATAAGTACTCATCCCTTTTAAGCTTTTACATTTTTTGTAGCTTATAAGCAAGCAGCTCATAAGCCATTCAGAATATTATGACTTCAATTAAGAAATTAATGCATATTACGTGCTCTTATTTATCTCGGTATACCTGAAGTTCGGATATCGGAGCAAAGCAGATAAGTAATTTATTAAGTTCCACTATCTCTACTCGTTAGCCAGACTCTCACGTTTATTTCTGATCCTTGATAAGTTCGTGGACATACATACATACTATATACATAAGTATGTATTACACACTTTCATATTTTATTTCCGACATCTGTCATTGGGATTCGAAATTAGCATATGCCTATAGTACCTTAAAACAAAATTTAAATCGAAAATTTTGACATACAGATTTCTGCATAGATTTTAATATTTATTCCCCAAGAACTTTTTGACCTTTCCTACAATCTAATAAAAGCACGCTTTTGATTCTTGATTATTTCTTGCCGCCCATCGACGAGGCATGAAGTTGAGACCTGTTTCGAAAATGACATTAAAATCTTATTCACTTGCTAGCCTTATGCTCGTGCAAATGCGAAATATTTTGCGACCCGATTCCGCTGAATAATGCATTGACTGCGTAAATATGTATGAAGCTTTAGAGCAAAGCCGTGACGTGAAGATGAACGTTACGAAGGAGCTCGATATGCGAACAGTAGTAAATGAATAAATGTAACCCAACAGAAATACACACATACATATACCAGCTACCGGCATTTTATTCAAAATTCGGTTTCAGTTTGTTTCGCGCTTCGAATTTATGTTGCGTCGTCGTTCCATAAAATAAACATTAATTAATGACAATCAATTGATTTTCAACTTCAGTCGACATTCATTACCATAATAAAAGTCTAACGAACACACACACACAGTGCATACAGTATTGTGAAAAATATTGACTAAGGCTACTTTCGCTATAATTTATAACCCACCTTATCTTAGAACATAATTGTATAGAAATAAAGAACAAACATTGTTTCTTGGGTTTGATCATAAGTTAAGAAGATCTTGATAGCGTTCGGGATTATCGCACAAAATATATTTGTATTTGATTGCTTTTGCTATTTTTTTATCATCAACAATACGTCAAATCGGAATCATTCAAAGCTATAAATAAAATATAGAATGTTGAAACTCTCACTGTATTACACAGTCGTGGACTTTCGTTTATACGAAAACATTGTTTGTATTTATTAGTAACTATGTCATTTTCTTATTGTGGTAAGTGATAATTCGTTTATGCACAGTTGGATGTATTTTAACAATTTGAGGAGTTTTGTGAAAATTTTAATATTTTACTTATTTAAATGTAATTGTGGCTTACATTGCGCCAAGGCAACTCAGAATATGTTATCTTCTAGACAAATCAATGACAAATTATATTTTCCTATCACTGCCAGACATGTCACACGAGTTTTGAGCTCCATAACCAAAATAGAGTAGACAAAACTTAAGTCAAAACCGCGGTTGACTGACGTTCATATGACAAAGCGGTTCAAATTCGCCCGAAGATTGATTTCATTTAGACGACCCGGATTTTTACTGCTGCTATTGGCATGATCTAAGCAAACGGGACGTGTTTCGATCGAAGCGAAATTTCGGAGGAAGAGCTGTAATGGTTTGGGTAGCTTTTTCTTATTTTAGAGCATCGCGATTTTGCTTTACTACAACGAAAATCAACTCCGAAATCTACATAGATTTATAAGAAGTTGTGTTGCTGACTTGTTATGAAAACTATCCTGAGAAAGAGTTTATTTTCCGGCAAGATAATGCATTTATACATGTTTTGAGATAATCGAGAGAGTGGTTATGTTCAAAAAACTTTAAATTGCTGCAATGGTCTGTATGTAGTAATTTGGGGTATACTTGCTGGTAAAGCCTACTCAAAAGGAAAATAATACCAAAATCTCCTCGAACTCCCAAAAGCAATTCCTTAAGCTTAGGATGAGATCGGTCAAATCGAATTCTTTGCATGATTTCAAAAAAAGGAGGCCAAACGAAATACTAAAATTTAAAGAAAAGCTTTTACTTTTTACTAACTTGTTAATTTTTATTCTTCTTCTTTACTGGTTAATTTTTATTAAATTCGTATAAACAAATGTCCCCCATAGAACACACTTTTCGACGTAAGGCTTAGTTAGTTTTCCTTTTTTTCAAAATCACAAAAAATAGTTTTTTTTTAACAAATTTTTACAAAAAGTGTGAATCATTGAAATTGATGTACATGAAATTACGGCATTGTATAAATGTACAAAATATGTATGTATGTATGTGTGTAAATATAATGTAAATTAGACATTTTGTATTATTTAATGCTTGCAAGACTTTTTTACCGGTTTTGCTTATGCAAGTTTGCAGATTTGAGTAATATATGTACATATGTACATACATACATATATACAAGTACATATGTACAGTGAATAGAAAAATAATGCAGTTATTTTTAATTGAGTTAGCTTTCGATTAGCAGAACGGAATACATATAAAATGTCAACATAACAGAAAGCAATCCCCACATAGAACCGTTATCGCTTAGTGCTTGCCTTTTATCAGCATTCCGAGCTCGTGGCGCTTGATTTGCTGGCAGGTATTGCCTGATTGGGTGTGATTCGGTCATATCTGTAAAAGCATTCACTTATAATGATTGGACTTTATGTTTATACCTTAATCTAAACAGGTGTAGATATGTCTGTTAGCATTCTTTGGCACGTCTCTTTTATCTACATTTTTTAGGTAAAATTGATATAAAGACAAATATTAAGTATATTAATACCATGAGGTTGCTAATATTTCATGCAATAATGTGTCATCAAACCGCCACTATTCAATCACCATGAGTACAGCACAGCAATTAAGAATACAAAAATAAATCCAATTGAGAATTTGCGTTTGGGCGAGTATTTCATTACTTGGGACATGCTGGAAAACAAAAAACACTAAATATAAAACTTTTTAAATATCCATCTTTCATTTTTAATAATGGTAGTGTGCAATGTATGCATGTATAGGTGGTACATATTCGAATGCTAACAGTTACTACACTGGTTAAAAGGTTAGCTTATGCATGAGAATTGGTGAAACTCATGTTATGCATAACTGCAACAAATAATAATTGGCTGTTAAATATACATATGTATGTATGTATGTGTTCGTTTGTACAGAATACGAACTTCGTTTGGAGATCGCTTAATGTTGAAGAAATTGAAAACATGCCAAATCATCTATACAAATCCATACTTACATATATGTATGTATGGATAGGTGTAAAATAAGACCGTTATAGCATTTTTTCGTATGTATACACGTACACACGACAGTACTAGGCGCAAATATAAATAAATTGTATGAGAAATGTAGAGCCATTCGATTGAATGTTGAGAAATTATTTACGAAAGTTTTTCATATTTGAAATGGAGTTGGAGATTTTATATTGCCTTTCTATTATTTTCTATACCATTTCGAACGTGGTCAACGCACTCGCATACAATCTAACGGGTGATTTTTTTGAGGTTAGGATTTTCATGCAGTAGTATTTGACAGATCACGTGGGATGTCAGACATGGTGTCAAAGAGAAAGATGCTCAGTATGCTTTGACATTTCATCATGAATAGACTTACTAACGAGCAACGCTTGCAAATCATTGAATTTTATTACCAAAATCAGTGTTCGGTTCGAAATGTGTTTCGCGTCCGTGTCCGATGAGCGATGAGGCTCATTTCTGGTTGAATGGCTACGTAAATAAGCAAAATTGCCGCATTTGGGGTGAAGAGCAACCAGAAGCCGTTCAAGAACTGCCCATGCATCCCGAAAAATGCACTGTTTGGTGTGGTTTGTACGCTGGTGGAATCATTGGACCGTATTTTTTCAAAGATGCTGTTGGACGCAACGTTACGGTGAATGGCGATCGCTATCGTTCGATGCTAACAAACTTTTTGTTGCCAAAAATGGAAGAACTGAACTTGGTTGACATGTGGTTTCAACAAGATGGCGCTACATGCCACACAGCTCGCGATTCTATGGCCATTTTGAGGGAAAACTTCGGACAACAATTCATCTCAAGAAATGGACCCGTAAGTTGGCCACCAAGATCATGCGATTTAACGCCTTTAGACTATTTTTTGTGGGGCTACGTCAAGTCTAAAGTCTACAGAAATAAGCCAGCAACTATTCCAGCTTTGGAAGACAACATTTCCGAAGAAATTCGGGCTATTCCGGCCGAAATGCTCGAAAAAGTTGCCCAAAATTGGACTTTCCGAATGGACCACCTAAGACGCAGCCGCGGTCAACATTTAAATGAAATTATCTTCAAAAAGTAAATGTCATGAACCAATCTAACGTTTCAAATAAAGAACCGATGAGATTTTGCAAATTTTATGCGTTTTTTTTTTTTAAAAAGTTATCAAGCTCTTAAAAAATCACCCTTTATCAATGACCTTATGAGCAACGGGGGGTCAAGCCGAAATTCGAATGCAATTAGAATAGGTAAGCAAAAATATAGAACCATTCAACATATTCATATTGGCGCACAAATAAACAAAAGTTGTTGTTAATTACTGAAATGTTAAAAGCGGACAAACACGCAAACATTTTAGTATTTACTTGCTTTACAGCTGATATGTATATGCATGAGTGAACACTTGCCGTCAATAAAAACGCACCACCAAATATTATTGAAACAAGATCACAAAAGCAATTTGTTTATAAAGTTAAAATATTTGGGCCCTTTTCATACTTTGGTCACATGTACATATGTATGTAAATTAGTTATCCACATAAATTTTTTCGAAAATGGTTTTTAAAAAGAATAGCCAGTTAATTAAAAAAATTTACAAAAATCAATCCATGATATTCATGATTAATGAAACGAAAGCAAAGTAAAATTTATTTAAAGCGACTAAATCATTTTCACCACTAACAAAAAAAATACATACTCTTCTAATAACGGGTCGTTTCTGCTCTAGTCTCAATAACTTTCTTAATTCTTAAAGTCACTGGGACCTCAATTGATTTCCTTATAACAGAACTTTACCAAACCAGTCATCAAATCTTTATCAGTTGACTTTTATTTGTTGGCTTCTGTTTGATAACTTCACACGTCATTATGTGGCAATAGAGTTTAAATCGAGCGAGTTTCCAAGCCAATTTGAGCGTGGAATCCTTATATCGTTAAAGTATTCGCCAACTAGAAATATAGTATATAATATATGCACCATATATCGTATTGATTGATTTGTTTCCAGTCAAAACATCATAATTTTGTACGATGGCATGGCGCTGAGTCATCCTGGAAGATTAGGAGAATAATACGCTACAATTGCGAGTACTAAAAATTTATTAAGCACTGTCGCACATTTTTGTGCATTCATTATTCCATCAACAAGGTGTAGAGGTCCCAAAATATGATATGAAAAGCAACAAAAAATAATTTGTCTATGAGGAAATTTAATTTTCTTCACTAAACAATCTGCCGCTAAAAGGTTCACTGTTCTCTCCGTTTACTTTCGAGGACGATCTGATTCCTTTTTACGCTCCAAAACGTTACTGTTCTCTTGTTTTGTAAAATACAACAACAAATTCTAGCTGCTATTTGCCGAGAAAACAGTACTATAACTAAACAGTGTTCTCCAATTTCATAAAAAAATTTCTCAGTGCCTACTATACCTAGGACAAATTTTTTTTAATTTACGGTTATATAGCTGAAGATGGTCTACAAAAGTGATGGTTCGTTTTTATTGACCGCAAGTGTAAGTTCGTTTATTGAATTTGCACATACTCAAAAGAGATTGTATTAAATGTACCTTCTCGAATATACCTTGTGCGCTTTTGCATATTCATAATTTTTACTATGTATTTGTTTTCATTTTTGTTTTCTGCGCTAATAAAACAAAGTCAATAACACTTTGACCTACAACGAGTTCAGTTAATTTCGGCTTTTAAAATGGACGCGCTATTAGTACAGTAAGCAACAACAAACGTAGTCAGCATTTTTACATATAGTCTGATGGAAAAGACTTTAAACTAGGCTATACTACGCTAGTATCGCCTGTCGAAAACTGGCTTTTACTTGGCTAACGAAGTCAATGATTTCCAGACTTTAAGTGGAAGTTTTGCCAAACTCTTGCAAAGATTAACTGAGGGGATTTTGTCAAGATATTGAAATGGGAGGTTCGAAAAGAAACAAAGAAGAACAACTTGAAAACTAAATATATTAGAATGACTAACAAATGCGGAGTTAGTTTTTATCTCGATAAGTCATTCGATTAGCTAAAGTTTATGGACCTCTGGTGTTATATAGTATCATTTACTGACAAAAAATCCACCAAAAGTGAAGGTGCAACAGTTAGTTTGATTTATTTGAATACTATCAAATAATAACAGTTGCGCCGTTTCTGCTTCTAAAATTGCTTCGATATGACTTTATACAGTTCGCTGCTGAAGTCTTTTGTTTTCATTTGGCATAACTTGAGAAAAAATCACCGACATTATTGATATACCCCAGATCAAGCTCATTATACATTATACATAGTTTTTTAATTAATTATTTGCTAATACGTACGCTGTACTCGTATAATGAGCTCTGTATTATTTTGAATAGGGAGATCTTTGTTATGATTAGCTAAAAGCCGTAAATGCAAGTGAAAGTAGTTTCTGTTTATTACTCATAATGTTAGTAGGTATTGTAGAAGCGCATGCTTGAAGTGAGTCGTTTCGCTGCTCTTAGTAATATTTTTGAATACGGAACTGAAATTCTGAAACTGGATACTTCCGTGTAAAAATCTGTGGTGCATGCGCCAAATTGTTTTCCTTGTTTTATTGTACTTACAGACATGTCTTTCTGGTTAAATGCACATACATGCAAACGCATGTGTATATGTATTTGTTATATAGACTATATCGGAAAATACTCGTATTATGGATTGAATTTTGCAAAGTGGTGCTAAAAGCTGTGTTTTCTGTTATATATGACATTTACGCTCAAATCATATACAATTTCCCCATAAACTTAATCAAATCAAAGCGAACATGGTGATTGTTTTTTTCAATGGGACACCTTTCTGATTTTCCACTGAGTAATGCTAATTTTAACATTATTCTCGTAATTGAAAAGAAATGCGGTTATATTCAATGATCAGAAAACCCGTTTCAGCCCCAGATGTGTTGCCAGTCAAACCCTTTTCTGTATTGGCCCACCACTGAATTCGTTTTTGCTGTAGAATGGCGATAAGCACGTGGTGGCGTTAACGAATTTATCGCTTGATTACACCCGGCACTGTGTGTGATAATATGTAGCGTTTGCTTTTGCTATACAATGACGTCAATGTTTTAAAGCATGCCATAAACAAGAGAGCATTGCAAATGAGTTTATAATCAAGAGCGTGGCAATGAGTTTGATTGGCATGAGCGAGATGTATAAACTGGATTGTATTCTTATATACATATGTATTTGTATAAAAATATATGCATTTATAAGATGTATATACATAAATACAAACAAGCAAACTCATCACATTACTAGCATTTTTGAGAATCAACATCTAAATTTTGGGAGCGGATTCCCCTCAAACTCTCGAAAAACAGCTGATGCATACATACATGTGTACAAATAAACATGCTACGTTATATAGTCTTAATATAATCGAAATAATGTCTTAACGTCTGTTTAAAAGAAATCGAAAATAGTCCAGAAATTCGCTAAAAATTCAAAATAATAAATACGAATGAATCAACTTTTCAAGTACGAACATGTTTTGCAATCAGTTTATTTGGTTGATGTGAAATCATTCAGCTAAATGTTAAAAAAATTCAAAATATGAATATGTATGTACATGTGTATGTACTCGTATTTTTGTAAATTAATCAAGAATGTTAATTGTGAATATTCTAAATCAAGTTTTTAGAATTTTTGCGTCGTAAGAGAATGTCTATATTGCTGCCATTAACTTTTTTTTTATTTTTCAGATTCAGTAGGATTTCAACTTTCTCTACTCGCGGATTTACGGTTTTAATCCAAATGTACTTATGTACATTTGTACATATTTTCGATGTACATAGAAATTGCGATAATGCAAACATAACTGGCATAGCTACGAATTCAAATTTCAGCGATCCCATCAGATTTTGGTTATTATTGTGCATTTAATTTGTATACCTATAAACACATAAGAATATGATACACTATATCGTACATAAATATTTATTTGAAGTTTTTTAGTCTTCGTTACTTGAGACCATGCAAAGTTTACTTCTTTTTATTAAATAACGGAATATACGTATACTATACACATGTATTCACATTACGAGTACATTATAATTTTGCTGACTTGATGTGTATTTAGCGGAATTCAGCGAAAATATATCTACATATATTTCATATAATTGTTTTTTTTTTTGGATTTCTTTATTTCAAAACCAAAATATAATAGTGTAAGTTCAGTCCGTTTAGTTGTTAATGAAAAATGATTTATTCGAAATCTCTGTGGAAAGTGCTTGCCACTTGAGTTTGCAATCGACCGATTCAGTATCACAAATCAATGAAAAGGATGGTGAAATTACATGCTGGGTTTCGAATCCACCGTACTCATGTACTGAGACCTAAAGTAAATACGCTATCGGGAAAGAAATCGCCCTTTTTCTTTGAAATCAAAGGACGCAAACATTGGTTTATTACCTTTGAGGTCGAAATACTTAATTTTTTTTATACAAAAGACACTCCCTCTTTCATTTATAGATCTCAAAAAAATAAGATCTAACTTAATTTCTATAACTAAGCTATTTGCCTATATTTTGCACAATACCGCAGGAATATATAATAATACATAAAATTGTCAGAAAAATCTTCGTACAGACCCCTAATAAGTTTATTCAAAGTTATATTCTCGATATTTTATATATTATTTGTGTGGTTCAAACTTGTATTTTTTCCATTATTAGCAACATATCTGTCATTTTCAGTAACGTTTTAAGAAAAAATTTTAGAAAATTTATGATAGCGAATATTATGCTCGCTTCCAAACCATAGCTTGCTAAAATCAGCTCTTCACATCGAATACAGTTCAATACAGAACAAAAAGTTCAGTTTCATTCCTCTTGCAGTTTCACCGTATCCGTATCGTATGCACACTTCCGCTTGGTTTTTTGCAAAAGCTTTGGCAGATTGTGTTAACTGGAGTTCCACAGCCTTCATAGTAATTGTAAATGACTTATGTGTGTTATAAAGCAACCCATCACATCCTTACAGTGAACAACCTCTATTAAAAAGAATTCACAATACACCACTAACACAATTATTGCATACGTGACCGCGATGACAATCGCAATGGCGGAGCTGCCGGCAAAACTGATATCCGTTGCTCCGTAATCAAAACAAACAAATAATGCAAAATTAAAATATCAAACTGCATTAATATTTATATATGTATAGGTAAATACTTTTTTATTCCGTACAATTGAGTGGCTAAAGGTTTCATCTGTCTCAAAAGGTCGTTCGCAAAATTAAATATGTATGTATGTTCAGTTTGCATATATGTATGCGCATATGCCTTTCAGAACTCCATAATTCACCATACAACATTTGTTTATTACAGGTTCATATACATATATACATATATAAATTAGCTTCCCCAAAAACATATAGATGTGTAGTATTCAGACAATACCCTTTTTAAAAAAAAATTTGTTGAAAAAAACTAGATCACAAATATCCTTGAATTATTTTTAACAATATCTTTTGAATTCTAAGCTGTCTAAAGGGTTCATTCGATATTATTTACTAAAAATACATACATAAGTTACATAAGAATTGAGTGATGGATTTTCTACACGTAAAAAAGCACAGCATTGACATTCACGCGTGCGAAAAGTAAATTATCATCAGCATTATTTACTGATAATGCAAATACGAGTACATTCCATTGTCGCATTTTAATACCGGTACTGACTCCTCACTTTTTTATCAGTTGGACAACTCACCAAACCTAACCTAATTTATTTATTTATTAACCTGTAATGAGCAGATATTTGCTGCATTTCTATTAATATTGTGGTGCAATATTCTTTCATCAAATTTGCTAAAGGGTAGTGTGCAGTGCATTCGGTTATGTGGTAAAGATAATTATACAATCTTATTGTATAATATTGCACGTTTATCTGTAATATCTTATTGCTGCTTTGAAGTTCAACTTACCCCACGCGAATGCGGTGTTTATATACAGAATCAATATGTAAAATATTCGACGTTGGAAATTTATCATTTTGCAGGTTTGTAAATTTCTAAAGGTTCTGACAATTCTTCAAACCCGATGACTTAGGGGTCAAGTGTTGTAAATTATTTTAGCATATAATTTTCTTGAAAAGTGTTTTTGTAATGATTTATTTTGGTACAATTATCCCTTTTGAAATAATCCGATATTTTTTATCACTGTACCGTAGACGTAACTAATGGACTAAGCGAGCCGAATTATAAAGGAAGGAAGTTGAATGAGCGAAGGATATTTATTTATCGTAAAAGTCCGCGTTTTTTCTTATACATTACATATGCGACCATACGAGTTCTCGCGACACTTTTAGACGTGAAAATTTAAGTTTACGTCTTGACAAATTATCACTCACTGTCGCATTTAGTAACTTTAAACTGACATTTTGTTTCATTAAACGACAGGGTGACCGTAGTTATAAAAATTGCAGTGCTCAACTTTCAAATGACAAGCGCTTCTACGTAACCGGAACGGCAAACCGACTAAAGCTGGAACTACATAACTCGCGTAAACGTACGACTGACATAGGCTAAATGAGCAAAACAAAAATATTCTAAGCGATAATTTCAATCTTTTTTATCAATAATATGAAGTATCCAAAAATATTTGTTTCGAAACCTTAATGATTATTTTGTTTAGCCTAAAAGGATATTTTTTTATCAAATTAATAAAAAATAATGAATTACGTATTTTTTCTTAAACATATTTTATTTAAACATGAATTTCACTTTGAAATTTGCTACAAACATATAAAAATTGCAGTAAAAATAGTTTTATTGAATTTGAGTATTTTAGAAATACTTTACCAGATACTATGTATATAGATCAAAAAATAAAAGCTTTCAAACACGCCCCATGATACTCATTATAAGACCATGTTCGTTAATAGAGCATGAAGTAACAGTAAATTAGAGCAACAGACATTTCCGAACATCAATACCCAAGCCAAATATAAGATAATGAGGTGTCTTGGTCTTTGTTTTGTAGATCTATAAAAGATAAATATGTATTTGATGGCATACATATGCTTTGTAAGCTTTTATTTGAGTTTAGTATTTAGTTTTTTTACTCTGTCGTATTTCTTAAAACTGACAGCATGTTTTTTTATATTATACTGTCTTTATTGATGCTCGGCTATTGTACTTTATGACCTGAAACTGAATAAAATTATACTATATAACAGAGAGACTATACTATCGGTTTATATAAAAAATTAACAATAATAAAATCTAGGGTATTTACACAAAACATTGTTACTAAAAACGAAAAATCAAAAAAAAAAAAAAAAAAAAAAAAAAATATTTAAACTGACTACAATTGTGTGTGGTAATCAAAAATACTTTTCCTAAATTATTTAGGGTTGGAATACAAATATGGTTTTTTGTTAAATTTTAAAAGAAATCTGTTTTTAAATTTTAAATCAAACATAAACGAAACGTTTAGCCATATAAAATATGTGAAAGGCCAAATGATATTGGTTAATATTATCTGAAGTGATTGTGTCCAGTGGATCCATACATAGGTTTGTTGGAACCCTTTTATAAAATTTAAATACTTATAAATAATATACATATTTTAAAATTAGTTTCCATGCAATTCAATATGCCTATATGTATGTATGTGTGTATGGACGCAGTCAACAATTTAACCATGATTATGTTTGCATATTTCTTTAAAAAATCTCTCACCATCATTCATATATAATAACTAAAAACAAACTATTTTCCTATTAGAAATTTCTCTAGCACGGTGCTAAATACACTTATATATCTACAGATTTGGATTTTTTCTTTCCTTCGAATATACCACTCGGTGCTTCTGTGAAATTCTTGAACTTAATGTGCAAAATTAAAACGAGACACGGTTTTATGACAAATCCAACGTACAACTTGCCTCAAACGCGTCGAAATCCATGTGAAAACTGCACCAGCATGCTGTAACTTCGATACATAGTGCTTGATGTGGTCTGTATTAAAAAGTTAAGGAATCCAAATTTATAAAATTAATTTAAATAACGGATCTGATGAAAGTCGATAAGTCGAACAGGTTGTTACACATCTAAATAACTCATGTTAATGAAGATAACAAAAGTTCGATTTATCAACTTGCACCTATAACTTGAATTTGAATAGAAAAGTAAATTTGTAAAGGATATAATAATGTCCACGGTTGATGACCTCCATTGATGTAAGTGACATATGTAAAACCATCTTTCCCTTTGCCGCGAATGTTATAATAATAGGGAAGGAAGGAATGCAAATGAAATCTGAAAAATAAAATATTGTAACAACTGATAGTAAGTTCTTAGTAAAATAAGAAAAATTTACATAATACCTTCTTTTTTCATAAAATTGTATGGCAGGTTGGTTTGTGGTTAGCACATGTAGAAATATCGCTTTCACCGAATGACGTTCAGCGGTCGTCAAATGATTTAGTAAGGAGTCCAGAAGTAATGACCCAATCCCATTTCGTCGATGTTTCCGATGCACACCCAATGATAGTATGTAACCAATGTCAGCATTACGGCCCATGGAATCTGGTAAAATCCCTTTATCCTAAGAGCAGAAATATTTTGTTGAAAAATAACTTATTTATATTTTAAAGAACATTAGGATGGGACCTCTTTGTTAAGATTTCTGTATGGTTTGATTTCGGCAACTATTAATCCTATTATAGCCAGATTGTAGACAGCCGCTAGCGCGAAGAAACGCGAACTGGATGTAATGTCTTCGTACCATGATAACGGATAATCAATGGGAAACCAATCTTGGCATAATGTTCTCACCTTAAAAAATATTCATATATACAAAGTATTAATAGAAAACAATAGTTAGAAGTACGCTGTTGTTGTCAATTATATTTACCTCGGTCAAATCATCTGGAACCAAAAATCTTAACTGAACATCAGTAATGGAACAGAGCGGTACATGATGTTCGGTATCCGCACGATTCACATTAGATTGAGGCAGGTTGTGTTTATTATACCTGTAATATGAATTTATACATTGTTTTTTATTTTGTTCAAATACGGAGTGAACAATAAAAACATACACAAATAAATATATATATATATGTATATGTATAGTATATACGAACGCATGCGATAATTATAATTTTTTTGAGAATCAAAATTATTAATTAACTAATTAACGGAAGCTATGAGTCTGTGAATCCCACTATTTGCAATTAATAAAAACAAACCTACAATTACAGTTTAACTTTTATAATTCGTTTTTTTGTGAGATGTGGTTAACAAATGAAAGTCAATAACCGATAAATTCAATAAACAATTTAAGTACATATGTACATACATGCATAGTAGACTGTGTAAATATGTTTAAGCTTTTGAATTATATGACTCTGTGAATAAGTACTATTCTGATTTATTCAAGCACTCTGAAAACTCTTTGCGCGCAGTAGATACATTTTAATTTTGAGGTTGTTTAATTTAATTTACATTTGGAACATTTAAATGCATAAGCACGTTTGCTGACGGCACTGCCCGCCTTTAAATGTTTTAGCTTGTGATAAGCAAAACAAAGCTCAGCCCACTCGCATTTATTCAAATTCAATTTAAAAATATTAAGTGAATTAAATTTTCTACTAATATGCCTATGTATGTATGTAAAGATATGTATATTTTTAACTTTTTTATATAGAGTATTATCTACAAATTGGATTCAAAATACATCCAGATACTTACCAAGTAAAATGTGCCATGGAATTGCATGTAGTCACATCAGTTGTCCACGTATAAATTTCTAATAGGACAACAGCTATGATTACAACCACACCAAATAATAAAGAAGCAAACAAAATTTTGGAACTTTTAGGGGTATATCTTTGGATGGAGCAAATAATAAGTTAGTGTTGAGTTACTGTTTTCTTGTGTTGACAACTTGTAACCCAAGTATCTCCTCTTTTGTGCTTTCGAACTCAATTTCATATAAATTATGTATATATTATTCTAATTGTACGCTGTTAATATTTGTGCATTAAACCGCATACTTCAACATCAATCATAAATTCAACTATTTAACACTACTCCGGCAAACACTTTCATTTGAACACATCACTTCATGTGTCATTTCCCATCAGCTAAAACTTATCACTCAATTGAACCCAATTATTCATTGTTTATCTACACAATGTTCTGTGACATATGTGTACAATCCAATAAAATATCCAAAACTTCCTACTGCCTTCGAAGCTTTAAATCATGACAAATTGCTAAATTTTTACTGTATTTTGATTACTTCGTTAAATAGAAAAACTAAGAACAAAAACAACACAGGCTGTCAAAATTGGAAAACCATCAACATTGCCATACTGTTAGAGTAAATGGAACAAATATTTTTACGTTAATAATAATTATAAATAACTATTAAAATGTTATTAAAGCGGCTTTTAGCTTTTAAAATAGTCTATTGAAATCAAAAATATATACGACAATACCATAAAATATGTATATATTTTTTCAATTGTAGCAAGAAAAAGTATGTGATGGTAGCGCAAAATTTTCGGTCAGCTGCTTTATTTTCAATGTCAACAAAGATTACAGTATGCCTGCACTTAGTACCTATTTGGAACAGATTTGGAATATGTATAATAGTGACCATGGTATTTTATCCAAATAATCAAACAAGTTTCTTCTGAAAAATTCTAGATTGTTAAAAAAATTATTTAAATAAAAGATTAATTCTATAGAAAAAATGTATTTATTTATTTTTTTTTTTCAAATTGCGATAGGTAAAATTTCTGTATTAAATGTTTAATTACTATATAATAGTTTTAGTTCAAAAGGAACCATAAATTGTAAACCCTTTCAGAAATATCACAATTTTTTATCTCTAAAAAATTATATTACTTTATAAAAGGGCGCAGCACTTTCACTATGCAAGTTAACATTTTCAATTCATTTAATAAAGGCATCAAAATTTTCATAGATATTCATTAAACTAATTTGAAACAGTTGTTATTGGACCACCCTTTTTAAATAGAAATGAATCAAATGAATATGTACTAAGAACTAAAACGTATGTATGTATGTGTATTCGACTTTTGTAATTATTTAACCTTTCCTTCGACAATATTATCCATTTTTAGAGATTTTCGCTTCAATTCATGACAATGTTCCCAGAATTTAGTGAGTCGCTCATCAGCATCCGAACAAAAATCACGAAAATCTTTAAGCATTTTCAGTTGAAAAAGCTCACCGTCTTGCGAATTTTTAATTACCAATGATTTCCACTTCTTATTGGGAATCATGTGATTCCAGGCCCATAAAAATCCAACCTATAAATTTGTAATATATCATTAACATAACATTACTTTCAAAATTAATTATATGCATGATAGCACCTTCTTTGGTACATTAGTATTATTTGTGTGCCCATACACACATCGGGTAACGTTCGCTTCTTGTCGGCTCGGAGACTCAAATTGATAGTTATTTTTTGAACAGCTGTAGAAAGCAATAATAATCTTATATTCGCGAATTTGTTTAACATTTATTGTTAGTAATTTTTCTTACCGAATAAGCACAAACATGTGTCCGGAACAATGTACGTATTGGTATTCCTTAGGCACCTATGCGAATATAAAAGAAAACATGGCCACTTACTTATATATTAAGGTGTATAATGAATGAGGTACTTACATCTTTGTTAAACGAATACTTTTTTTCTATCACACATGGCAAAAACCCGAACCTTGCAAGAATAGCTTCTTGAAATAATAACATACGGTCAGCTCTACTCTCTTCAGCGAATTCTAATGCGTACATAGATACAAATTATTATATTTTTAAATAAATCATTCATGACATTATATAAGATTAACTTACCGGCGAACATAACACTCTTGCCGCTTAAAAATTTCTCCGATAACGGTATGAAAATGGGACCACGAAGTGGATCAGATTTCTCTGTAAATGGTTCTGCCATCGGATCAGCAGGAACTGATATCAATTCATAATTGCAATGATTCGCTTTACGTGTCCAGCTCCAAATCTTTAAATTTTAATAAAAAAAAACTGTTAATTTATTTTCATTTTTCATAAGTCCGTATGTACACATACCAAATCTCCCACAATCGGTCCGGATGCCGTGACCCACTCAACGACTATTTCAAAAGCATACCCAGGCTGCATAACAGTATGATACTTGACATGACCCCATTCCATACGTTCGCTCTTTTGATTGACATTGATTTCCAAATGGGAATGGCGGTATATTTTTTCTGTAAGAATATTGCTTAAGCATATTTTTTTATTTAATACATATTTACTCACTATTTTGGCTATAATCAGCCCAAGATTGTGCCGACGGTATTTCTCGCAGGAATGTGGGTATATTCGGAATCTTCGTTTCATCAGTCCAGAAATGGTTACACCCCTGTAATTCGATCTCCATCCACTCATTTTCAAAAGCACTTAAATCCAAAAGAGGTTTAGGTACCTCTGAAATCAATATAAAATTGTGAATATAATTTCCTTGTAAAAAGTATTGAATTACTTAAGAATAAATAAGTATTATTATCCTCTTCATCACTTCTCACTTTACTGACATAATTTCACTAAAAGTACCTTTTATCGGTTTTTCTTGTTGCACTATAAAATAAAGATAAAACCCAGGTATAATTTGCCTATCCCAATCTCCTGAAGCGTGACAAATCATTTTCTCCCTGAAAATTGTTATAATTTTATTAAATAACAAGGTGAATAAAATACTTATTACCTTCGCATGGCTTCCAATATATCTAATGGATTTTTGTGGTTGTCCAAACGGGACTTGAGCCAAAGCAAGGCCTCATGTGAAACAAAGGTGTAGCATGGTAAGTTAGGAGTCTGAGTGAAGAAAGCTACACCGGTTATGGGATGCTTCATCGCTTCAAGGATTTCATTCAAATCGGAATTCGGGCGTAATTTTACCTCCGACGCAAAGCTTTGTACAAAAAAAATTAAGTAATAATAGGAAATTATTATTCCGTTCACGAATATGCGTGTGTATGTATATTTATTGCTTTATGTTTGAGTTAGTTTTAACCTCGATGCACATATGTATTTTCATTCAGGATGCTGGACCTTGGTGACCATATTTGGTATAGGGGAGAGCACAATAGACGTAGGTCAGAGTGCAAAACCTTAATCTTTACTACTTGTAAATATCTATGAATTTTTGGTGAAAAGCACTTACCCATCATCCTGATCCTCTTTGTGGCTTAAATCATTATTTAATGCTATTGCAGCTGCATCTGCCGCGGGTGATATGCGACCACGATCGACTTTCATCACAGGTTTCGAGATAAAGCTGTTATTAAATATATGGTTTGTATTATTCACTATTCCCCTCCAAGATGGCAATAGAACAAAACATGGTCAAAAAATTAACGACTTTTTCCTTCCACTTGTCTACTAAGAGTAATTCGGGATAATGTCGTTAATTTTTAGACCCCCATTTTTGCTTAGTACGAATTATAATTATTAGTTTTTTCACATTATTCTACTCAATATAAATTAATACACCTCCGTGGGCCAGCAAATATAAATGCTAACTACGACTACTTTTTATTAGTTGATGTGCGCTATGAAATACAAGAACAAATCGGACAAAACTTAAAAGCTTCGCTTTGACCAACCTTTGCTGTGTTGACATAAATAGTGGATGATGCTTTTCATTAAATCTAGGTGTAACATGCTGAAAACCGAAAACCAAATTAAAATATAGAGATCAAATTAAATCATATTAAATTAAAATACAAGTATTAACATTTCATTGCCAAAAACTGCTGATATTGAAAATTGCTAGAAATTAGGTATAACTTTATAAAATTTTGGCGGCCATATTTAAATAAATATTAAATATTTTAAATAAATTATTCATATTATCTTTAAATTAATTAATAGAAACAATAATATAAATATTAATTATATATGTATGTACATAAAGAAAAATTAAAATGTTTTCAGAAGGTTGCAGAAGAAATAGAATAGATATGTGCGTATGTAGGTGATAAAAAATATATGGAAATAGCATTATTGTGCATAATATATAACTATGTATGTATGTAAGCAAACACCATGGGAGTAGAAAAGCCTTTGAATCAAATCAAATTGTTACTGATAATGCGTTAGGTGCTGTCACAATACTGTTACTATAACCGTTAACAACATAATAAATGACAGAATAAGAACCTTGGTCGTTTTTCCGGTAGGCGATTGCTTCCAACACGTTCACGAAAGGGCGAATTCACCAGTCCCTTCAGGTTCGAGTGGTACGTCAGAAGAAAAGTTGCATACATAATGTAATTAACACAATATTTATTTCAATATTTCTGTATCTAAGTATATGTAATATGTACATATATTTAATGAACCAGAGATTTCCTACTATTTCAACATTTCGCTAAATTTCTTTTTAGTTTTGAATATGAAACGTTACTGAATACGATTTACTTTTACAGCAAGGAGCAATTAAGGCAAAATTTATTGTAGTTTTTCTCAAAGTTAGAATTCGATTTCACAATTAATATAGATTAAAAACTGTGTGCGTATATTAATTTATGATTGTTGGATAGATGAACAATTCGCATTCGCAACCACAGTGGTGGAAAGAAATTACAAGTGCGACTAAGTAGAAATTTGTGTGTATGTAATAGACGAAATGTATGTATGAATATGTACGTTAGACTGAATGTAAAGATTTTAAGTAAAGAACCTGGTTGGGTTGAGGTCTGGAAATAATGCTGGTACTGTGACGTCGTCGTGTTAAATGACTTTGTGCGGTGGGGCTATCCTGTAAATGATTCCAACTCGATACATAAGCCGAAAGCAATAATAATTTGGAAAAGATCAGAAATTAGCTTCGCTTAAAATAGTCAACGAGTATATACATATAATAAACATAGAATACGCTATATACATAAACATAGTTGTACACGCGTTAATTACAAACAAATATAAAAATAAAATATCGAAAATGTATAACCTACATCATTATGTTCAGCCAATTACAATAAAAACGATTTCCTGCCAATTTAAAGTGAAATGAAATGAAATCAAGCCATTTGTACATTAAATTATTGAAACGAGAGTTGCAAAATTAAAATACTTTAAACAAAATATAAATAAATATACAACAATTGGTATAAAAAGTATAAGAAAATAAAGATTAGATATATTTATTTTAAGTATTGAGGTAATCATATGAATAACGATAAAATACCATTTTAGAATGAAGTACTATAAGTAAATTAATCAAAAATTAGATGCCGCTTTGAATCATCCAAAACTGGCTTGATTATATTAAAATATATATATTTTGTAAGAGTAAAGTTTTTATTAAATATTTTAGGCAAATTATTTTTATCTACGATACTGGCTTACGTGGATTCGCTGCCGTTTCACTTTGTTTATATGCACTTCCATAAAACGCATGAAGTCTTCGACCTGTCTCTTTGTATTGTCCACAGCTAGGTCTGTATAGATATCACAGCGTTGACTTCCATATTCAATGATTTTTTTCATCGCTAAGTTATCAGTGGGTAGTAAATACATACGGTAACGCCAATATTTCAGACTCTATGCAATTATGTTCAAAATTGAGAAAAACAAATCACACCAATTTCACTAAGAATGCCGATTTCACTTTTATAAGTGAGCAATAATTTACCTCCATCAAAGGATAGTCCCGGTCACCGCGTGTACAAATATAATGATCCATATAATTCCAATTGAAATTTTCTAATTTTTCCGTCGTAAAATTAACACCTGATATTTCATAAGTCTCGTGTTGGGGTGCATGAAAACGATAACGGTAGTCAACGTTAATGGGCGGATAAGGATGCCTAAAATATTTTGAAATTCAGAAAGACAAATGTATAGTTACACTAAATATAGGTCACTCACCTTGGCCGATAACCGGTGACTGTTATCACGGATCCAATCAATGTTATTCGGTGAAATATTCGACCAATAGAGAGTAAATACTCCTTCATCACTTCAGTCGGTGCAATAATTCCTAAAACGGAAGATGGCTTTTGTTGTTTGTAGCCGCCACAGCAGGGCGCCTGTGCTGGTTGAGTATTCTTCTCCTCGAGCACAATCAGCTGGAAGCCTTGCGCCAAACGTTGGGACACAATCTCCCGAAATACCTCCTCCGTAGAAAGAGGTTTACGATACACCGCTCTACTATTAGCATAATCGAAATTTACATCGTCAGGCAGAAGCGTATAATCAGATATAACATAATCATTATGCAGAGAACGTTTATCTGGGAAATAATCGGTTGTGATTGGCAAACAAGCCGGTATGGTTAGCGATTTCCAATCCACACCTAAAATTGTGGATGGTTAAAAACGTACGATTAATAACTTCATATTATAATGCGAGTGAAACAAGCAAAGTAGTGTTATTACAGGCAAAGTCGGTTACACAGAGTACAGAAAGGACGTCACAATAAATAAAATAAAAATATAAACCACTAAACATTTTATAAAGTGAAATTTAATTCAATGTAGAACAAGAATAAGGAAAGCCATCGCCTCTGTGAAAGCCAAACTGTGCTCAAATAAATCGACAAGAAAAAAGATATATATACAATTTAACATATTTACTTTATATACATGTGGAAGTATGGATGCATGTAAATTGTATAAAGAACATTAAAATGTGAATAATGTTTGTAAGCAAAGATTTGGAAAGTAAATGTGAATGAAAAGTCACTAGTTGCAGCACATTAAAAATGCTCCTCGCTTCTATGATTGGAAAACTCTGTTGGCGATCAACGTCGTTTGATCGGATTTTAATGGAACGTCGATTTCATTGTCAGTCATTTCGACAATATTTCGAGAATAGACGAGCTTGAAGCAACATATATTCAAAGGGTTAATACAATAATCTTAATAGTCGAAACAGGTCGACTTTCAAATATTGTGTTTTTGCTGTTTGCGTAGACATTTGAATTTCTTTTTAAATAAGCGAAACTTTTTATATTTACATATGAATATCTACGTGTTTGGAAAGAAGTGTGTATATGTATATGGGGATCCATAGCGATAACTTAATTTAATAAATGTTATTTTGCAAGAAGCGACAAGCTTTAAACAAACTTATGTGAAATAAAAATCAATTATAATCCTTTTCTAGAAAAGTGCATGCAATGAGTGCTTATGTATGTATGTATATCATACGAGTATTGTGATTTTTTTTTTTTGGTGCAAACTTCCAGTTTCCCGATTTTAATATACAGTGCGTGTACTTAATTACTGCTATTCCATGATATGCAAGCAATTTATTTAAAAAAAATTAACCAACTATTAAATATATAATAATTGCGTTAATTTTACGTTTGTATGTAGGTATGTAGGTTTAAGTGTAAATATTATTGGCTGCCAAAACTAGTACATAACGAATGTTTATGAGTCGACAAGTTCAAGAGACCAAACTACTCCAACATAAATGTCCAAAATGTTCGTACAAACAATGTATGTAAACGTGTACATATGTATGTGTATTAAAACTGTGCCATTATTTGACTACGTTGCCTAGTCTATAAATCGTGTAATCAAAATGATTATTACCTAAGTACTTTGCAAATAATTTCAATATTGTTCAATGGATTTGTTTTACTCTTTTTTTAGTTGATTTACGAGTATTTAATCAAAATTTAGAATCATCAATTAATCGCACAGTCATACTTGTTATACTATTGTATCAAACAAAAACTTAAAATAAAACTACCGTGAATCGTTCTAATCACAAAAATAAATTACAATATTATTACGGTGCGCCGATACAATAAAATAAACTACTTGGTGCATTTATAAAAGATTAAATATGCATACAGTGTAAGCCAAGCATTTTTGAATGGCGTTGCATGCATTCGAAATTTTTGTCTCTCTGTTGAACTAATTTTTTTGTGTTTCTGTTTCTAATCGTATAATTGTGGCTACTTGCAATAAACCATACGCATGCCCTTTTGCTATAAGCGCACGCACACCTACAAATTGCTTGAATTATGCTGCACACTTTTTCTTTTTACTCTATACAAATTGAAGCAAAGCTTTTGAAGTACAAAATGTTAAATATTACTAGAAAATGTGTAGGAATTTTTTATTTGAGTGTTTTGCAAACCTATTATTACTTTTCCTCTGCCATCTGCCTTTGCGCTCTGACTTTTAGTAGGAGCTTCGGTTTCAACAATAGGATTTAAGTGTTTGCCCATTTTTGCATTCGCTTTTCATTCATATGCATGTAGGTAGTATTTTTGAGGACCAAAATGTTATGGATTCAATTTTGATGTAATATTTAGTTTTTTTAAAGTTGTTTAAAGTTGGCGAGCAAATAAGTTTTATTTAAGGTATTTATTGGAATTTTTTCAGTTTGCAAATTGTTATTATATTTTTTTTTGTGTTTTTTTGTTCGTTCACACAAATTTTCACGCATTTTATGGGAAGTAAGAAAAAATGAGAGAAAATATTTTATGTATTAGTACAAAATTTTTCAACATTGCCTTAATAAAATCACATATATATCTATTATATTTTATATAACTAAAACATAAAAACAATGCACACACAATGTTAAATATCGTTTTCAAAACAATTCGATGCGACCACATTTCACTATTGATAAATGCTTAAAGCTAATTTAGTTATTTTCATTATGAACAAAGGTAAACAAATCATTTCTGAAACTTACAGACTATGATGATATTCTGATTTAGTGATAACTACAATGAGGATTAGTCCTACGCTATGTGAGACCACAATTTCAATTAGGAAATATAGTTCCACGAAATAAAATTTTTGGTAAATTTTTAATTATTACATATGCCCGCCAATTTCAAGTCATACAAACATATGGACTTACAAATAATATAATTGTATGGATATTGGGGTGCTTTTAAGCATTTTACTAAAATTTTAGGTTTCGCTGATATTATATTGTAAATTTATTCAAACAACTATTAATAGCGAAACTCAACAGTACATATATGTAGATACATATCATATATATGTATGTATTTAAATATGTACATATATACTATTATACTCTTAGTTTATTGTATAGACTAAACTATCTTTGGGTATCGTGAAACTTTTACGATTTTTGTCTAAATTGAGTTTGTTTCATGCTAGCTCACAAGCACTGATTTGATATATACATACATATGAATTTGTGTAAATGAAAACATGACTTCTACCATTTATGTATGTAAATGTGTACACAAATCGACAAAATACATACGCGTATGTGGTTTGGAAATCATAAAACCACTTTTTATAATAGGCCATGATATTATTGTTTTTAACTTCAGATAAGACATTTAGAGGATTCTCTGTGTTAAAGCAACAAAATTATAAAAGTAGTCAAATTCATTTTTAGTCAAATGAGGAAATAAAGTACATTATTACATATAAATAGTTTATTGCAAAGAACATTGGACACATGTTAAACGCGAAAAAAAACATTTCAAATCCATAATATATTTTGTTTATATTATTACATATATTTGTAAAAAAAAAGTACATAAATCTAAAATAATTTGTTTGACATGATTATTTACTACTTAATATGGCCCTATAAGAACATACCTGTTGTTATAGCCGGCGTCCATTCCTGCTCTCCCGTCGCGCCCCATAAGAAACTTTTTGTGGGTACTGCTGCGCCCGCTGTCACATTACTTGGACTATTGTTCAAGAGTGAATTATTTCGTTTTTTGGGAACTTAAGAGAATAACACTTAATATCATTTCTTTCATAAAACTTCATTTCACTCGCTTACATTCATTTTTATCGCTATCATTGCTTGATGTAAAGGATTTGTTTAACGAAGAACATGTAAATGTGTGATCATAATCAAATGTGCTAAATCCTGAAGCGTATTCATTATCGTTATTAATTATGTTACTGTAACTTAAATTGTGGGGTTTGGCAGGTACGGCTTGGTAATGATGTTGTTGTATTAGAACACCGGTAGGTCCCTATAAAATATTTATAGATATTTATACAAGTGTTATCTATGCATCTATCTATAGACTGGCAAGTATTTCCTTTCATATTTAGACTAAATTTTATGTAATTTTGAAATGTGTAGCTTGTTGAATTGTTAATATTTTAAATAAATAATATTTGTAATTAAACCGTTACCTTTGGGAATATGTGCGTCCAGCGTCGACGATTCGAAGTGAGTTTTATTGTAACGTGAGATGGATCGAATGGGTTGATTAATGCTCGCCCCGGGCGAACGATAGGAGCAATAGAAACAATGGAACGTCGTGAATTCTTATCAGAAGCTAATGATTCAGACAAGTTGGGTGAATCAGTCTACAGAGAATGGGATCATTAACCTTTATTTCGTAAATAAATATAAACAGCATATATGTATGTATGTATGTATGTTTACCAAAGCAGCTAGCATTCCTGATGTACCATGATATATATCTGGATCAGACATTTTGCGTCGCAAATTGGGAATTTTCGTAGGTGTTAAATTCTCCCAGTCATGGTTTCGGTACGCTGACGTCTCTAAGCTAGGCACGGAAGTCTTTTTAGCACGTATAACTCGCTGCAATGAACTATGTAGTAAAGAAGTATATATATTGGTACATAGATCAATTATCTCGAATTTTAAATAATCATACCAAGTGCTTTGAGCTGGTGGAGGCTGAAATATTTGCTCATCATAGGCATCATAATCAAACAATGAATTATGTATATATTCAGATTGGTTGCAACTCAAAAAATGTTTTTCACTTTCCTAAAATTAAATTATCGATGTGTTATCAAATATTACTTTAATTATGCAACTATAAATTAGTCAAATAAATAAATAACTGACTCTGTTTTCCTTATTTAATGTGATATTTGCAACAATTGGTGGCAATTTAATGCGCGGTATAAAATTTGAGTATGCCACTTTTTTGTTAGTTGAGTAAAAACTTAAATTTATCCAATGCGGGAGTGAATAATCGTCTGCTGAGGTTAGAGAAGTGTCCTTGTTGTGAAATTTTAAAAGTGGAACAGCGTGTAAAGGTTGCTCTCCTACGCATACTAAATCGCTACCAACGCCATTATCAATTATCTAGAGAAAAATTGCAATCATATAAATTCAATATTTAAATAGTTTACCATACACAGATTGTATCTTACCCGCTGCTTAGTAATATTCGTAAGTTCTCTGTCGACTTCAAAGACCCCAACACCAGGTGTGATAACGACAGACAACTGACCCGTTCGGTCAAATGTCCTATCCAAGTAATGTTTCTCGAACGTGTTCAATGAAATATTCAATACTTCCAGGAAGTTGCCTTGAGCCGCTGTGGAATTAGTAGCTGCGGGAATGGATACACCCTCACGCTCATGATAACGCAGCACCGTTGATTCGTATGATGTAAAAAGTTTGCGTAACTGCGTCAATACAGTGCACCAATCTTCATTGCGCTCATTTTGAATAGCAACACGATAAAAATCCTCATAATAACGGCCTTTATAATCCAATTGAAGGCAATCGCGCATATGATCTGGAAACTCGTCAAGTGATTTCGCAGCATAAAATGTGCGAGAAAACAATACAATCGTGACTTCGTGATTGCAGCCCAATTTCTTCCACTTATGAAATAATTCGGTAAGGAACCCGTTAACCGCCTTTTCGAAATATAAATCGCCGTGTATGTCGAAATCCCACATTTCTGATGACATTTGCAAAAACAAATATACCATTGAAGTACTACTGCGAAATACAATCTTTGTTTCTTCCGTTATTACTCCACAGGAAACGCGTTCACCTTGAGCCCACATCTCATAAACTTGACAACGAATTTGCATTTCAATATTTTCGATTTTTTTATTTATATAAACACAAGTGTCCGTCTGCAAATTAATAAAAGAGTTTTTGGGGATTTCTTAGTTATTTCAATGTAATTTATTTATTTAAACTTTGCCAACTAAACTAAAAGAAAGAAACTTTGCAACAATGCCATAGAAACATGTAACCATTTATGATTTTTAATTTTTATTTAGTCCTGTCGATAAGTTCTGTTACAAGTGTAGACCGTTATAAAAGTCAAACTATATATAATACGTTTTTTACTGAAGTGAATTTTATTTAATAATATTTTTTTAGATGAGCGCATGTACAAAATTTCATTTTGATTTGTTCGACCCAGTTGACTGACGATAGGGTTTGATGTGGAGATCATCTCGAATAAGTCTTGCCATTGACCTAGCCGATATATCCAATTCCTTTGACATATCTATCTGTTTTGTACAGGTATCTCTGCTAATACGTTCGCGAACAGTTTTTATGGCTGAATCGGTTCGAACGGCCGTAGGACGACCACTTCTCTTTCTGTCATCAATTGCAGATGTTTTGGAAAAACGATCAATAGTGCGGTAAACAAACATTCTCGAAATATTAAGTTCTTTGAGAAGATCATGAATTTCCCCTGCACTTTTTCCACATTTATATAAAGCAATCACTGCAATACGATTTTCTCTATTTCCCCATTCCATTGTTAATAAGCGAAAATAAACACTGAACCATTGTCCAAACCTTCGAGTAACAAATCCTAAATTTTTTGCAATGTATACAAAGAAATATACTTTCAGAATGACAGAAATTACAATAAGAATGCAATTGAATAAAAAAACTCAGGGGGAAAAGACTGCGTTCAGACGAGCACTAGTTTTGTCGCTCATTACCGTCAAATTCTTTTTTAGTGTCGCTCATTGCGTTCACACACACGACATTTTTATATTACATTCTCAAATTCTTGCATCATGTACGCGGTGCATAAAAATATTTTTGGTTAGCTAATTTTTATCCTTACATATATCTAAGACCTAGCATAAAATTGTTTTGGATTTTACATTTTACATAAAAAATATAGATAATAAAATACAAATTTCGGAATATAAATATAAATATTCTTTGGAAACTGGAGGCTGGCTCCACAACCCACAAAAAAAGCATACGGCGGTAAAAAAGAGTCCTCATGTGAACATAGTCTAAGGAGAAAGTGATGAGAATTTTTTTTACTTGTTTACTAGACATGAATCTCTTATTTTTCTTGTTTGTTTGTTTGTACACACAGCATAAACAAATCAACATAGAAAAACTGTTTAAATTTACAAGCCTTTATCAGTTTTTTATGTTACCTCTTCTCATTCTTAACTTCGTTAAGTCCCGATGAACGCTATTTCATTTTTGTCATCCTTGGAACTGATTACTAATTTCGATTGCACTGAAGCTATAATACTTTTCACAAGTACAAAGATTGTATCGTTTCTTTATAGAATAATTTATGCCTTATTTGTTGAAGATATCTTTTCTAAGAAAAAAGTTTTCCATACAAGGTCATGTATTAATCATTCAGTTTGTAGGATGCTATAATGGTCCAATATCCGCGTTTCGGACATATGAGCAGCTTCGTGTAAAAAAAAAGGTTTGCACAAGTTCGATCAGATCGATATGTCAAAAACTGAATAACCCTTATATACAGAAGGACAGGCATGGCTAAATCGATCTAGCTTGTCATAGTGATCATTTATATATACATTTAATAAGGTATCCGACGTTTCCTTCTATCTACTTCGCACCTTTTTCAGGGTATGGTAACGGCACTTCTTTTGCTAATTTGTTCTCGCTGTGTGCATTTAAAATTTTGTAACAGAACTTATGGCAAGACTTAGTAGTTAAAGAACTCAGCACATTACAGTTAAAATTACATTAAAAAGAGTTAACATATACATACCAAATATGTTTTCAAACGCCACATTTCGGATCTTCCCATATATTGATCTTTAAACGCAATTTCAATGGAATCAAGAGCTACATCACTTGCATTCACACGTCGCATAAAAACATAGGCAAACTTTCTTAAATTGAACTGAGTAGCAATGCCTGCCTCAATGCTAATTTCGTCACGGCGAAGATCGTTAAATTTGGTAATTTGCAATAATAATCTAGTATTTTCATCTTCGCGGTCATAAACCTCAACCACATCACCTATTTTTGTATCAGGATGTTCCTTTTGATTAATCAGCAAATCAGCATCTGGAATACGAAAACATCAATTTAGAAACCCGAGTTATTATAAAAAGAGAGTTCTAGCTTACCGCTGTAGGACTTTTGATGTGTATTTAATTTGTAATGTTTCATATTTCATATATATATTTATAACTTTTTACTGCTATTAACATTTTTTATTTAGCGTCTTGTTTATTGTCTCGTTGAAATTTGTGTATAGGAACAAGAAAAGTTACAAGAAACAGAAATGGCTGCTGTCAGAAACAGCTGTTACTGATAACAATTTATTTACAGCAAAAGGCTTGTTCTCTCACTTTGCCGAGAGATAGATTTTTGAAAATCTCAGTTCTGAATCGGGCGTAATTAATAATAATATAAAATTATACAAAGAATGTCATTTAAAAAATATATTGTGCTATCCTAGTCGTTTTATAAGAATAACTGAAGATATCCATATCTACATAGATTCACAATTTGAATTTATCAATATGTCAAATAATCACTAACCCAGAATTGCGATGTGACACTTTGCAAACGATAAAATTTAGCGTCAAATCGCATCACATCAATGACATGAAGTTATTGTGCTTATTTTAGTATGAAAATGGCTGACACTGAACTTATTCTGAAAATAATTAATGCTGTAAAAAAGCGTGATTGCTTATGGAATGTACATTCTTCAGAATATGCAAAACGAGACAAATTAGAAAAGGCTTGGCAAGAAGTTGCTGCTGATGTAGGCAAACCAGGTATGTATAAATTACAAATGAGGCAAAGCTATGTTAGGCGACATAGTATGGTCATGTTGCAATTATATAGTAGATGTGATGCATTGATGTGATTTTTTTCTTTTAATTTATACTTTTTTGCAGACGTTTTTTGCCGCGAAAAATGGAGAAATGTTCGCACTGGCTTCCTACGCAGCATTCAATATAATACTAATATTCGTTCCGACTATGGTGATAGTACCGAAGATTTACCCACACCTCGTCGCAAACGTTTCTATTTGTACGATGAAATAAAATTCCTTTTGCCAACAACGGAAACAATAGGACAAACTAAAAGGAGGCGAAAGCTCTCCCGCGGTGCAAAGCCGAGAATTTCCATTGATGATAACAGTGGAGATATTTGCGAAATCTCAACTATACAAACTAGTTACGCTACCCATGATGATGTTAAGCACTACAACAACAACGACACTAATCAAAGTACTAACGTTGCCTATCCAGAAATATTGAATGAACTCCAACTCACCGCTAATTCATCTAAACCATTAACTAGGCAATCTGATGTGGCTATCACAATGAAAATGAATCAACAATCGCCCCCATTAAAGCTTGATGAAGAAAAAGCAGAGCAAATGAAGCATGCGGCTCCTATAAATGTTTCATCTAGTGCAACAAGATATGAAGTGGGCAATAACACCACGGTTGGAGAATCGTTCAATGTCAGTGCAAATCGTATTGAATCTGACATTCGCGATGAGGAGCAGCTCCTGGCATTTTTTCGAGGTAATATCGACGATATCTTGTCACTGACACGCCCTAAGCAACGTTTGTTCAAGCGACGTATGCTGGAACTAATAGACGATTTGCATCGATCGGATAATGGTCGTTATTGTTCTTGACCACGAAATTGTAAGATTGTCATTTATTAGATTCTTGACCATGAAATGTAATATGCACATTTATTAAAATTTTCTTAATCGTAAATATGAATAAACAGAAAATACATTCCGATTTTGTTTCTGAATTACCCAAAATTACTCCACCAAAATGAATTACAACCTTTTCCTCAATGTATGTATGAAAACACCTTATTGATTCGTTTTAATCATTTTATTAATTATGTTATGTAATTTAAAAATACAGGTATCAATATTACAGTATTTATATCTAAAAATGCAAATTCATCCAATTTTTTGCTTTGCAATAGCTTTATTAATGAAATTGTATTTTATTTGAACATGTTGATCTAAGCTTATATAGTCGTGCACTGGATAACAAAATCAAATTACTTAAAATTATAAGCGCTACATTCAATGGCAAATCAATATATACTAGGTATCAAAGGATAGTGGAAAAATTAATACACAGTGCGTACTAACGGTGGTTTTCAATATGATTAAATAAATAATCAAATTTGCAATCATTCTTCAGCTTGTGTTAAGCTGTTGAATATTAAAAAAAATACCTTCGTATATAAGTAAATGCTCGATAATATTACCCATGTTCTTCGCAAACAATTATATTTAGTTTAAAAAAATCTGCCAATATGTGTTTATCTAGAAAAAAAGTTTCTATGCATACTTCCCTATACTATTGTAATTTTCGTATGATAAACAGCTTCGCCAACCAAAATGTTAACCGATTATTTGCCCTACCGTATGAAGTGCTATATTATGATGAGCTTTGGCTTTATGATGCTTTTATTTCAGCTGTGACTCTGTTTTCCCCTCCACATTTCTGTTTATTTCATTCTGGATTAACAAGGTATATAAATGTACGGAGCAATTTTACTGATTTTTCAGATAAGTAGTCAGGGAATCTAAATCACGCTTCAACCAGTTAGCGTTAAGGCGAATAGTCTCCACAGCTTGAGATACAGTACGTTCTGTACCAGGAAACTGATTTTTCTTAAAGTAAGTTTCCACTTCAGTAGCTCGTTCCTCCGAAGCGAAATTCTCAATAAGATACTTGATAAGGCGTGTCAAGAGGAAACTACCCTGTAATTAAAGTATAAAAGATGGGTAAGTAGTACGACATTGACTAATGATATGCATTTATTCGCGAAGTAAAACTTGCTCACCTGATATTGTTGCAATAATTTCTGATTATTGTCCTTGAAGAATTCCCAAGCCAATACCCGTCCTTTGGGATTCACAGCTACAGCGACAATAACAAAAACTGAGTCCTGTGCACGTACTTCTCCCTAAAATATCATTGATGGCAAAATTACTCTAAGCAATAAAAGCGACAAAATATTAGCGTACTTACCGACATGGCGAAATCTATGACTTTACGTAATATATTTACATTGCCAATACAACCCAACGCTCTTGAAATACGATCTTGTTCTTCATGCAAATCTGTGGAACGGTACAGTTGCAGCATCTCATTGAAGATTTTTTCATCACCATCCTGCAACACCGCTTTGTAGCATGTAGAACGCAAGTCAGCTGGTATAGGATTCGTTCCATCAGCGTGATTATTGAACCTGATATAGAAAAGCATATTGTAATAATATATATATTGCAAAATAAATTTATGTACCGTTTTTGTGCTTCGGCAATGATGTCCTTGCATCGGAAGGACACCAAACGTGACAAAACCAGACTTCGTAATAAAGTGTCTAAATGGTTCTCGCCTTCTCGCACATCCCAGCCTAAGCGATCGGCCACTGGCCGATACAACTTTTCCCCATAACGATTAAAGTCTTCCATTAAATCTGTATGAGAAATCAATATGTGCAAGTTCGCCAATGAATTGGTAATAGCAGTCCATACAGTATAATTAGTTTCGTTACGATAGGAATCGATAAGCTTCAGCACCTCAGCTGTGCTTGCTTGACCTGCTTGCACCATCGCAAACATGTCATCAATCAATCCCAAACGGTCAAGTGGCGGCAACTCCATTTTTCGCACTGCGGGTAATAATTTCTCGAGCATTTCTTTGGAGTATCTTGTTCGATAGAAACCGACTGTGCCAGGATTGATTTTTACCCAATCATCTGCAGTTACGTCGTCCAATACAACTTCCATTGACTTTTGATCTAATAAGAAAGTTTTCGCAATCTTATTCGGATCACGTGATGTAGAAACGGTTACCGGGATCACCCAAGTATAATCACCATCCGGTGCTGAACCATCAGCAGTAAACTTATCTTGAGTCAATTTTAGAAGCCTCTGATTGTCACCATTTTGCACAGATTCCACACTTACTACTGGGAACCCTTTCAATTTGATCCAAGTAGACATAACTTTAGCGACTGGTTTTGAACTGGCCTCCTGCAAAGCAGCCCATAAATCTTCAGTGAAGGTATTCTTATATTGATGACGTGTTAGGTAAATGTTCATGCCCTTTCGAAAGTCCTCCTCCCCAATATAGTCGTGGAGCATACGAATGACAGAAGCGCCTTTGTTGTAACTAATTTCATCAAAAATTTCATCAATCTCACATGGATGCCCCACTGGCACTTCTATTGGATGTGAATTCTTCAACGAATCCAATTCTAATGCCCGAGTATACATATCTGTGACAAATTGGGTCCAAATATCATATTCGGGAAACAAATGGTTGACACATAGAAATTCAACAAATGAAGCATAGCCTTCATTTAACCACAAATGTGTCCACCACTCCATGGTAACCAAATTGCCTGAAAACAAAATGAAAAATGAAAAAAAAGCTAGCAAAAATTGATGAATTGACGACATTACACTTACCAAACCACTGATGGGCTATCTCATGTCCCACAGTTAAGGCAATAGATTGTTTGCGCATAAGAGAAGTATTTTTCGGATCAACTAATACAAAAGTTTCACGATATGTCACAAGACCCCAGTTCTCCATGGCACCCGCCGAAAAATCGGATATCGCAATCAAATCCATTTTTGGTAAAGGATATGCAATGTTGAAATAGCTCTTATAGTAAGGCAAAACTTTAGTAGCCACTTCAAGTGCAAAGAGACCTTGCTCTTTCTTGCCAATGGGTGTGAACACTCTCACTATTACACCATCTTCGGATTTACCTTCAACATAATCATATTCACCAACTACAACAGCCACCAAATATGTAGACATTATTGGAGTTCTATCGAAGCGTATGCGACGTAAATTATTTTCAAGTTTTTCTTCTTGAATCTCAGGCATATTCGAAAGTGCGACCCGATCTTGTGGCACGATTAATGATATATCGAAAGTTGCTTTGATAGCTGGTTCATCCCAGCAAGGGAAACAACGTCTAGCGTCAGTGGCTTCGAATTGAGTTACTCCAGCATATCGTTCCTCACCACCGGGCGTAAAATACTTGCTTCGGTAGAAACCTTTCATCTTATCGTTGAGTTCTCCTGCGAAGGACATTTTCAAAACACCACAGGATGCAGCTGGGAGTTCCTTATCGAAGATCAATGTGGCAGTTTCATTATCAGTGGAATAAGTAATATTACTAGGTTGCAATATTTCGCCATTTAATTCCAAGTCAACTTTATTTATTGTGATGTCCAAAGCATTCAGGGTAATACTTTTGGTTGCGTCACATATCTATAAGATGTACGTATATTTTAAACTTATTTCAATAACATAACGAACAAAGGAAAATAATGATATCTCTCACAAAGAGATGTAAAAGTATTATTTGCGTTGCATTTTCTTATCTCATTATTAAATGTGTTTCTTATCTTAAGAGAAATTACTAAGTCATTCAGTTTTCAACAGCAAATGGTGGCAAACATGGATAATTAGACATGGTAAGGCTTTAAATATGGCTTCGTATATAGATTATATATGTGTGTATATACATACAAATATGCTACGTAGGTGTTTTTTATTCAAAATTCCTTCGTCATTTTCAATAAAAACTATTTTCTATTCATTATTTTAATATCTACATGTATATAATATATACACAAGTATATATTTGTAGTGAAATAATACATATTCGAATTGCTAACGTCATTAAAGTATCCATGCGGAAACTCTGCTTTCTTTCTTTCTTTTAATACGGTATAAGTGAAAGCAAAATTTATTTTATTCCCATTCACTCCCATAAATATTTACCCTCCTTCATTCACACCACATATATTTACACTCGCACATACTTAATATATCACATACCTTTAAGTGCACGCTAGTATTGCCCTCGAAAGTGAAAGCCTCTAAGTTCGGCTGTAACTCTAAAACATAGTGCGTTGGCACAACGTCAGTTGGAAGGCGCTTAAATTCCTTTTGAGGTGATGTGGACATGTTTCGGCGGATTTCAAATCTATGGCCAGCAACACTATTAAAACCAACGTCGGCGGAAGTGCGGGAAATAACAAAACCGTACTTTTGGCACAAGTCACCTAAAAGCGGGGCTTCCGTATATTTAAGCGGTGCTCCCAAAGATGCACTTGAATAATCTCGATAAAATTGTTTTTGCTGTTTTACGTATTGCTTTGAAGAAATTGCAGTATCCAGATGCTCACACAAATGACAATTTTCTGTACATAAAGAACTTTCAAATGATAATACTGAAGCACAATTTATTTTTGGGTACACAAAGCAAGGCAATTGGCTGGCGGACTGTTTCGAAACAATTAGAGCAACGTCAATTGCAGTTAATTTGCGACAACAATGATAATCCGAATACAAACGAGCACGCAATGGATTCGAAAAGTCTTGTGAAAATTTTAATCTTGACTGGTATTCCGGTATTCTCTGCCGCACAAATCTTAATTTTATGCCGTGTATTTTTCTGATGAATCGAGTCAAGTTAACGGGACTATTGCAACTGACAGCTGGAATGGCATGCAAAAAGTAGCACAAAAATGTTAGATGATTAGTGTTACCAACTTAAAAGGTTAATTTCATTTCCAGTTGGAATATCGGTAAAGCAGAACTTCGTAGAACATGTGTAAAATTAGAAAAAAACACACAGATTCAAAAAGCATTCCAAAAGTATTGACAATAATAAAAGAAACTTTGAGAGATCGTTATTTATTAAAGCATTTTAACAGTGGGTAAATAATTTGGCTGCGTAAAAGTGAACAAAGCAACACTGGTTATGTTTTACCTTTCAATAAATGCTGTGTGAACTCGGTATTTGCTTTTGCCAAATCAAGACGTAACTTTCCCAACTCTATATTAGTGAAAGAATCGAATCGCAAAGATAAAATATATATGCATGGAATAAAATTGTAAATATGTATATTTTAGGTTCTAGGGTTTTACGATCTGTATACATATGTAAGTATACATATATGTACAAAAAAATGTCTTATTAAGTGAGAAGCCCAGGGCGTTATCAAATAAGCTCAACCAGACCATCACTAGGAAGATTATTCCAACCAGAATTTCGATTCTGAGATGGTTATCTCAAAATAATGAATTACAATATCTATTACCGTTCTTGAATTTCCAAGCGTGCATAGCTGTCCGGCAACCAGCTTTTAAAGCATTAGTATACATTTCACTTTACTGCAATTCTATATAATAGTAATGAATGGGAGAAATGATTTAACGACAGGAGGAATGAATAAAGAACTTTTAGAGAAAATAGAATGGCAAGGCATACCCGGAAAAACATATAATATTGCATATTTTGTTTTTGTATTCACACCTGATATACATGAGACCATTGGAAGGACAGATTGTATTATGTTGGCTTATTCATGGAAGGATCACAGAGTTGCATTTATTTTGATCTTATTAACCATTTTGAAACTACAAGAAAAATGTGATAATACAATTTAAACAATTTACATATTAATAAGCTATTTTACTGTCAAATCTGCTGTTACACACATTTTTCTAATGACAATTTAATTTTAAAATCCTTGTTTAAGAAAATTTGAGCTGGCTGTGAATGTTTCAGAAGAAGAGGAAGAAGACATCTTGACATTTGACAGTTAAGCTGATTTGGGCGAACAGTATAGAACTCATTTTTGTCGATTTTTTCTTCAAAAGAAGTATTTACTGAAAATCAAAAAATGTTGTCAAGAACCGCTTTACTTTCAGGTAATAATAATAAAACTAATTTAATCTTAATTATATAATTTAAATAATTTCCTCTTTGCAAAATCAAAAGTGTAGTTATGCGGTAGAATATGCATGTTACGCGACTACTTTTGTCATCGTGGTTTATGTAATCGCGAGTGAAACGTCAAATTAGTATTTGCAAAAAATAGAATAATGGGGTTTTGCAACATACTTATAATAATTTTATGTACAATTTTTCAGTTCAACGTCCTTTGGGTGTCCTAGCTATGAGATCAGCTAGTGCGGCCGGGTCAGGTGATCAAGTTGCTCGCCGAGAGCGTCCGGAACATCCTGGCAAAGTTCGTTTAGGTTTCATTCCAGAGGAGTGGTTCCAGTTTTTCTACAATAAAACCGGTGTCACTGGCCCATACACTTTTGGTGTTGGTCTGCTTACTTACCTATGTTCCAAGGAAATTTACGTGATGGAGCATGAATACTATAGCGGCTTGTCTCTGGCCATTATGGCAATTGTTGCTGTAAAGAAACTTGGACCAACTGTCGCTGCTTGGACAGATAAGGAAATCGACGTATGGTTTATTTAAACATTTGCTTTCGAATTTGATCACGATTTTTAACAAGAGATTTTTAATGATATCCTAGAGAATCGAAAATGAATGGAAATCTGGCCGAGAGGAGGAACTCAAAAATCTTGCTGATGCTATCGAAGCCGAAAAGAAGGAACAATGGCGCGCTGAAGGTGCTTTATTGCTTATGGATGCTAAGAAAGAAAACATAGCATTACAATTGGAAGCCGCATTCCGCGAACGCGCCATGAATGTCTACACTGAGGTATAATGTCCTTTTGCTCTTATGAATTTATAAATATGTATAGTAAAAATGTACCGCTAATCATAGGTAAAACGCCGTTTGGATTACCAAGTGGAATGTCGTCATATTGAACGCCGTATTAACCAAAAACACATGGTGAACTGGATTGTAAACAATGTTCTCGCTTCAATCACTCCTCAGCAAGAGAAGGAAACTCTGAACAAATGCATTGCTGATTTAAGCGCTCTTGCTGTTCGCGCCAAATAGATTACTTGTTTATAATTTAAAATATATTTTGAAAGAAAAACGAATGTATAATTTAATATTTAAATTGTAAAGAATGAACAATTGCAACAATTTTCTTCTTTAAATATAAAATTCTGCATTGACTGCGCCCAGAAAAGAAATGCCATCATTTTAGCTTATTATAAACAATCAAGAAAATACGAAAATAAAAACTAGTTAAAGGTCATTTATAATATTCGAAAGTAGAATGAATAATTAATAAAATTTCAGTATATAATGAGGTTATAATTAATTTGAATATTTTAGAAAAGGAGAAGTCTAAAAATTATGATTTGACATTAAATTAATTTAATTGGGAATGATTTATTTCGCAGGAAAATTATTTTGTGAACATAAATAAAGGTGTTGATATTTAAGAATATATATCAGCATAACACTAAAAATTACATACAAATTCACCATAGCAATAAAATCTTAGGTACCAAAAATGCAACTATGTAGTTGATCAAGTAGGCATCCCTTTTAACTGTCAAAGATTCGGTTCGGCTACTCATACGTGTCGTTTTCTTGTGTCGCTCTCGACGTGTTCATTTTGTTTTCTTTGGCAAAAAAGGTAAAAATAGTTACTATCTGAAAATATCGTAAACTGTGAAATTTGAAGTAAAAGCTTAAATTCTTTAAGAAACTCAAACTAAAATTAATGAAATAGCTGTTTAGCAAGTAGTTTTCTAATAGCAGTTGCCACATATTGTTTTCAACTTGTTTTCTGAATTTTTTGTAGCAAAACCAAAATAGTCCTAAAAAGATGGCCCCACCACAAAGGATGCGTGTCGCCAATGAAAAGGCTAGCAAATACGTGACCATGCGAGGCAACGTACCAAAGTCGTCGGTAAGTACAAACAGGTTATCAGTGCACTCCATTTTTCCGTAATATATCGCAATTTAATTTTTTAAGTTACACATGAAAAAGTTGAAATTTTGTGGTAACTTTAATAAATGTTTCAAACATTTAAAATTGCCTTCCTAAATTAATTGTGAGTTGTAGAAAAAACGTCAAAAACAAAACAGGTGAAAGTGCCACGCCGCCGTTCTGCGTCTTTAATGTTTGCTTATCGTTGATTGCTTCTGTATGTATTCATATACATGTGTGCATACTTGGTAATGTCAACGTACACTTGCTTTTGATGTTTGTAAAATATTTGAATAATATTTGTATAGCATTATGTGGAAAACAAATTGAGATTGTCATATATACGTATAAAGAACATCAAATGATTGTTAATAAGTATGAATAATTTGTCTTTCCAGAAATCCAAAGATAACCAATACCCTGTTGGACCTTGGCTTTTGGCATTGTTTATTTTCGTGGTTTGCGGTTCTGCTATTTTTCAAATAATCCAGTCTATTCGAGCAGCGTAAAACTATAAACACCAACTAAAATAGATCTTTAATTTTAAATGCAATGAATATTCTTCCGAAATCCAATCATATATAATTGCCATAGTTTTAAAAAGTTCAATGATTTCAAATAATAGTTTATTTAATGTGCTTGAAGTCTGAAATGATTTATTTATATGTTGAAAATTATAAGCATTGAGGAATTAAATGCACCGGCTTAATATTTCAGCAGTTAAAATGTATAAATTTATTTTCGAAAGCATTCCTTTTTGGTGATTATTGTGATTGGTTGGTTTTTCTCGAGCAACATATTGTACTGTAAGCTCGGTATTTAAGATACAACTTAAAAATTAAATTGATTTACGTAATTTTGTATAGAAATGGTAATATATTAATTTTTTACTTCTTACAAAAGAAAACGTGTTTTTTATTTGAGGGATTGAAACGTATCAATTTGTTGAAGTAAATATAATTGTTTTCAAAAAGGTATAGTGATAATTGTGCTATGCGATACAGACGATAAGTATTATGTTTCCGGATACTGTTTCAATAGACGTTATAATGTAAATGTTGTACCAGGTCAATCAAACCGTTGGCTTTTGTAAATGAAGTCATGTAAAGAAAAAATGCCAACCTTTGGGTGACAAAATGTTTATTTAGCTAAATTGTTGCAATAATCATATAAAATGTTCAGTTCGAATTACATTATTCAAAGTTTGTTTTGAATTTTAAACAATAATATATGTAGTCGAACATCGCTAATTTTACCTATTGAACAAATTAATTACTCAGTTTCTAGAAAAATGATTTTTAGTAATTGGATATTTGAGAAAGATAACTATTTTGTAGAAACTATTTAAATAACAAGTTATGTCAGGAATATCTTCTGCAATAGCGAAAATTTCTAGAACAACAACAAAATTTCTGTTTCAAAGTTTCAATGAGTTTCTTCAGATCGATGGAGTTTCGATAGTCGTGACTTGCTGGTATAAAATCGTTTTGTTCAAAATCGATATCGATAAAAATTATATCGTTTTAAAACAATTCGAAGTCCTGAACACAAAGCCGATGACGTACGACACGACTGCGAACTTTTCGACTGCAAATATCGTCTTTAATCCAGCTTCTTAAACATTTTGAAGACGGCAGCGACATATCAAACAGCTGAAGATAGTACGGCAACGGTTCATTTGAATGAAATTTAAAGGTTTTCTTCAAAGCGAAATTTGTTTGTGAAACAAATAAGTAAATAGGTAGATTCATTTGTTCATTTAATTATCATTGTTTGCATTCAATTATGAATTGTTATTACATTAGATATATTAAATCTTGAATATGATATCGGCAAAATTAGAAATGGTTTTATTTCAACGACAGCGACAACTTCAAGCTATAGAAGAAGAACTTCAAGCTAACTATTCTCATAAATCGTGTGTATTTTAATTTTTGACAGCTGCTGCATGTCGCACATGGAACACATTGTGTTCCATACATAAAACTAAAAGCAAATAACAGCTGATGTTATATTTATTGGTAAGCGAAATTTATAAAAATTTTTGTGAATGCGGCGCGTATTTCATACGTTTTCAAGTGTTATGTCAAAGAATAAAAACAAAAAGTCTGCTACCGTTGTTGCTGTAGATGAGAAGAAACCAAGTGATGGTCCCGTGCAGTTGGACAAAAGCGGAAACATTTGCATCCGAATCCTCGCTAAACCGGGCGCCAAAATGAATAGCATTACGGATATAGGAAACGAAGGAGTTGGAATACAAATAGCAGCACCGCCCACAGAAGGAGAAGCAAACGCAGAACTCGTGAAATACCTGTCCAAACTTTTAGGATTACGGAAAAGTGACGTATCGCTGGATAAGGGATCTCGGTCCCGTAATAAATTAGTAATGGTTAGTAAGGGAGTTACGACAATGGAAAATATAAACGAAGCATTAAAAAGGGAATGCGAGACGTAGAACGTAAAATGTTTATGTTAAGAATCATTTAATATATACTTCGTCATTGGAGTTAGTAAGTCTGCATTTATAACGATTAATGTAATTTAATGTAACCAAATAGAGCAGCGTGAGTTTGATAAATTGTATTACTAAATGTAATAAAGCCATCTTCCCATTAGAAAGTTGAAACATTTTTAAATTTATTTTATCTTAACAAATACTAGCAATATTTTTCAACTGTAATAATAGATAAAAATGTGTTTGCATTAGTAAATATATATATATTTTAATTGCAGCAATCACTGTCATAGGCATCGTCTTTAATCCAACCAAACAGAAAGTATCCAACCGTAAGACCTAACAGAATTGATAGGCACAACCAGTAATTGAAACTCATAAATATCAACATAAGTAGCATAGATAATGTAACTTGAAATAAGAACAATAAGGTTTGTATGAGATGTTGAGGTGCTGTTATTTGCTTAAACAATTGTTTATTTTTAAGCCCAGCAATTGTGCTGCATACAACATCTGTCTTCTCTTTGTTTTTAGATATCTTTTCAAGTTCCCTACGAAGAAGGAACTGTCGCAAAAACTTGACACCTTCATACAAGAATGCCAAAAGGAAAATAGCAAACGCAGACAATGAAAATTCTAAAATTGTCCTTGCGGTCCAACTCTTCCAGAGAATTTGCTCGCAATGCCCACCATGAAACTGAAAATAAGGGCAGCAAATAAGCATTGTAGTATTACACAAATCATTTCAACTTACAAGCATCATATGCGGGCAAGAAATTTCTATTTTATCGCCACCATGGTCGTGATGACCTTCGGACATCTTATTGCTTTCAATGTCAGATAAACAAAATTCAATATTTTTGATTAAACTATTGTTATTAATTAAAAGAAATGCAGAGGCAACGAGTTTTTTCACATAAAACAGGGTGGAGCAAAAGTGCCCATAATTTTTTCACCAATTATTTAAAATTTCAATGGCAATAAATTATGAAATGGCGAATAAAATCCTGTCATGCATAGCGTTGTATCGAAGATGCGAAAGTATAACCTCCCCTAAATTGTTAATTGCCCTTCGACAGAAAGTTGTCCTCTGAAATGTTTCGATTTATGTGATCACATACGAACTAATGACGAACTTACTGATCGAAAATTGTATTTTCCGCTTATGTTCTCCAGAATTATTTCTTAATTAAATTTAAATCAACCAAGTTTGATTTTCATAAACAATTTGTTTATTTTCAATTTCTTATTATTAATACAGAATCCATAACATACAGTATTAAGTTCATTTCAATATTTATTCCTATGTAGATTCTCACACGCATACATCGATTTAAACGAAAGTCCCCATCTTAAGATAGGATTAGGCCGCTTAAAACGCGACAACAAAATGCCATTTTGATACTCATTAATTGAACATAAATAGTAGCTATAAGTCTAGAATTTTAGAGTTGTTCGCTAAATCGAATACAAAATTATGTAAACTAAATGAACTTATGGTAGAACTAGCAAAATTCGCATTAAAATTTTGGAACAATGGAACTTTGTCAGTATTTTTTGTAATTTAATCGACTTCTTCCATATGAGAGGCATCCTCAGTGTCATCAACCAATGGAGGCGCATCACCACCGCTCTGAGTATCTTCAGTCGCCATGGGCTCTTCTTCGTCAATACCAAGACCAAGTTTGATCATGCGATAAATGCGGGAAGCATGCACTTGTGGACTGTCCAAGGAGAAACCTGAAGACAACAGCGCAGTCTCGAAAAGTAGGATGCACAAGTCTTTCACAGCCTTATCGTTCTTGTCAGCTTCAGCCTTTTGGCGTAAAGTCTCGATGATTGGATGTTCTGGATTGATTTCCAAATGTTTCTTTCCGGCCATGTAGCCCATAGTGGAGGTGTCACGTAACGCTTGCGCCTTCATTATACGCTCCATGTTAGCTGACCAACCGAACTGGGATGTTACAATACAACATGGCGACTCAACCAATCTGTTGGATACAACGACCTTTTCAACTTTGTTGTCCAAAATCGACTTCATCAATTTGCACAAGTTTTCGAATTTAGCCTTGTCCTCCTCGCGCTTCTTCTTCTCAGCTTCATCTTCAGGCAACTCCAAACCTTCTTTGGTAACAGAAGTCAATTGTTTGCCCTTATATTCCTTCAAGTGTTGGATGACGTATTCATCAATTGGTTCAGTCATGTAGATTACTTCGAATCCACGGGCCTTTACACGTTCAACGAATGCAGAGTTGCTTACTTGTTCCTTCGACTCACCAGTGATGAAGTAAATGTGTTTCTGGTTGCTCTTCATACGTGAAACGTAATCGGACAAAGAAGCAGCATCATCACCAGAAGCCGAGGTGTGATAACGCAAGAAGTCAGCAAGTTTAGCACGGTTGTTGCTGTCTTCGTGCACACCCAATTTCAAATTCTTGGCAAATTGATCGTAGAACTTCTTGTACAACTCTTTGTCTTCTGTAAGTTCTTCGATTAATTCCATGGTTTTCTTCACCAGATTTTTGCGAATAACTTTCAATACTTTGTTTTGTTGCAACATTTCACGAGAGATATTCAGAGGCAAATCTTCTGAGTCGACCACACCCTTGATGAAATTCAAATACTCAGGAATGAGTTCTTCACAATTGTCCATGATGAAAACACGTCGGACATACAATTTAATGTTGTTGCGCTTCTTCTGATTTTCAAACAAATCGAAGGGAGTGCGACGTGGGATAAAGAGCAAAGCACGGAATTCCAACTGGCCTTCAACGGAGAAATGCTTAACGGCCAAATGATCCTCCCAATCATTGGTGAGAGATTTGTAGAACTCGCCATATTCTTCCTGGGAAATATCATCGGGGTTGCGGGTCCAAATTGGTTTGGTTTTGTTCAACTCCTCATCCTCGGTGTATTTAACCTTTACAGTCTTCTTCTTCTTCTTGTCCTTGTCTTTGTCGGCATCTTCATCTTCACCAACATCTTCAATCTTCGGCTCATCGGTATCCATTTCTTTCTTCTCTTCATCTTTTTTGTCATCTTCAGCCTCATCGTCACTTACTTCCTGATCACGTTCTTTTTCGACCAATAACTTAATTGGGTAGCCAATGAATTGTGAGTGTTTATTCACAATTTCTTTGATTTTGCTTTCTTCCAAATATTCGGTTTGATCTTCCTTGATATAAAGAACAATCTTAGTACCACGTCCCAAAGGTTCTGTGTTGTCAGGTTTGACAGTGAAAGAGCCACCGGCAGAAGACTCCCAAATGTATTGTTCATCATCGTTGTGCTTTGATGTAACGGTTACCTTATCAGCAACCAAATAAGCCGAGTAGAAACCAACACCAAATTGACCAATCATAGAAATATCAGCACCAGCTTGCAATGCTTCCATGAATGCCTTTGTTCCAGACTTGGCAATTGTACCCAGATTGTTAACCAAATCAGATTTAGTCATGCCAATACCGGTATCAATTATGGTCAAGGTTCCAGCAGTCTTATTGGGAATGAGCTTGATGTACAGCTCCTTACCACTATCCAACTTAGTGGGGTCAGTCAACGACTCGTAGCGGATTTTATCCAAAGCATCAGAAGCGTTGGAGATCAACTCACGAAGGAAAATTTCTTTATTCGAGTAGAATGTGTTGATGATCAACGACATAAGCTGAGCGATTTCAGCTTGGAAAGCAAAGGTTTCCACTTCTTCTGGCATCTGTAATGAAGAATAAATAAAATATTTAAGTCAAACAATAAATTATTGATTTAGTAAAAAAAAAAAAATGCGTTCAATCTTCATTTAAAACAAATAACCTTGCAGAATCAATCAATACATGTTTAACTATTGCAAAAATTTTTAGTTTTACTCTGACTACTATTTTTACACATTTTAGAATTGTAGTTAATAATACACACCTTGTTTTATTATAATTTTATATATTAACTTAGTACAAAATATTTCTTTGAACAAATTTCTTTTAAAGTCACTTGCAAAAAATTTGCAAAAACACTTTATTAGTTGCTCCGCGCAAAATGTTTTCAAGCGTATTTTCTCAATTCAACTGATGCCGGTGCGTTGTATGTGGCTGTATTTATAGAGGCCCAAAAGCTGCATTTCAAATTGTAGAAACTACGAGATTGTTCTAGAAGAAACTACACAAACTTCCGGTGACAGTTTCTAGCATCATGCTGTGGGCAACTCTGTCAGATTTTGCTATTTATGAAATAAGTTTGTATTTTCGGCACCGGCAATTAGTTAAGCATATTCTCCACATGCTTAAGATATATTAACCCATCGTATAATTTCTACATAAAGTGTAAAAATGCTAGAAATTGAATTATTTGAAAATTTGCACCGCATGATGCCATTGAGTGTAAAAGTATACAGTGGCTTTAAAATGTCTGCATGTCTGTGACATCGGAACATTCTGGATCCGGTTTCAACATGACTACCCGATGAGTGTGCTTGTTTCCCATACGTAAGTATATTTGAGTGTATATACATATGCATATACATCCTATGTAATTTGTATCACTCAATTATAATGCATTTGTGGCCTTTTACGATAATCTAAGTAATTTTTCCAAAATGTGAATGATATTTGCGATTTTAAATTAAAAGGAGAAATGTACTATGTACTTTTGATCTAACGCTCTTCTTATATTGTGGTAAATAAACATATGCACATATGTAGATATATGTACGTACATGTGTACATACATACTTATTCATGTAACAATAAATTAATTATTACATATTTAGTATTTTCTAAAGCATTCTGGAAAGGATTTTGTGGATTTACATACATATTTAATTTTATAGAAAACATTGTAATACATACATACATTAAATATAGACATACATAAGTATATACAGAATTACTAAATATACTTACGTACATAAGTACATATACGCATGTACTTACATACTATGTATGCTAATATTTATGAGCTGATTTTAGCGCCTAGCAACTGTATGTTATGTTTTTTTTCACCAATAACTACTTACATACATATGTATGTATGTAGCATACTAAATACAGATATGTACATATGTAGTATTAATGAGAGTCGTTGACATATGAATTTTTCTACTATTGTCTAATAAAATTGCAATGGGTATTTACTACATAGCTCTGCAATTTTTATTTCATTCCTTCCATTTCACATTACATGGTGGTATTAATAGTTATATACATAAGTATATATGTACATACTTACAATAAAGTTGATATGAATTGGCAAGAATTGCAATCGCATAAAATACAATAGTAATATGCACCAATGTACATATGTATATATTATATGATGAAATCAAGTATATAGTATACATATGTAAGTATGTATGTATGTGTACATTTGTGAGCATGACCGAGTACCAAGAGTAGAAAAGGTGGTATTTAAAATAAATAATGCAAAAAGTTCTGGAAATTGGCACTATGAGCAATGCTACAACTACATCTGCCGAGTAACGCACGTGCACAGATAACATGAATTCTCGCATTTTCCTCAGATGTCTGCAAGAGCGTACTAGTGAAAATTGCATTAAATCAATTTGATATTTTATCCAGTGTCTGGATTGTTTCATTCATAACTTATGTTTGGTCATATAATATAGTATATTCAGATAAATACTGAAAAATTAAAAAATCCGGTAAAATCAAATTTCTTTGTTTTTGTCCGGCTTTGCTTTATATCATTTTCCGAATTATCGTTTATTTTCCCACTTTGCACTGTCATTATTTTGTTTATTTTGGTGTCGATTTTTATGGGGTTAAGACAGAGCTGCAATTATAAACAGTTGAAAACTGTACGTAACATAAGAATTACGTTAAGTGAAAACGTAACAGCCGACTGGTAATTTAAATTTTTTGTTATGGAAAACCTATACACTTATGTTCCCGCAGTTCATTCGTCGCCCTTTACGTTTATGACATGTATAAATATGAAAAATAAAATGTATAAATCGTTCGCATGTCAAGCACGGTCACTTCGGATTAGAATAGTAATTATATGGGAAGATTGTTCTCTCGCTACAATAATAACATAAATGTATATATCAAACGACAGTATAAAACTTACCACCTCTTAGGGCAAGAATTAGAATAGTAATTAAAGTATATTTATTTTAATATTTGGAGTAATTATTAATAAAGAAAACCTGTTGATTGAGATGCTCCGATATTTTTCTTACTGGTTATTTTATTTGCAATATTTAATGGTTAAAAAGCTCACATTTTTTAGAAACTCATGTTCGCCTGATTTGTATGTGCATATACATGTATGTATCTTTGAATACCCTTACAGGACAAATTTTAAACTGTTATATATGGAATACGCTTTTGAGAAATCAATGTTAATAAATGGTGAAGTAACACCTCTGCTTTTGGGACAGATGTTTTTTGACGTTAATAACTGTGTTTGGAAGGAATTCGACATTTACATAGAAATTGTAACTATTAATATTTATTTAATATAAAAATTGCAAAGTGTTTAAGGTTGAAAAGTATGGCATAAATGAGTTATTAATGTAGAAAATGGCACAAAGAAGTCGACACTCATACCGTAATAGTGCGAGTACGCGTTATTTCGAAAAGGGTGAAAAGGTACTCTGCTACGAGCCAGACCCAACAAAGGCGAAAGTGTTATACGACTCAAAGGTGCGCAAACATTTGCTGTATGTTGCAGTATGTAGATAGATGTACAGAAGTGTTGCTTTTAATTGTTTTGTATTTTTCTCAATTTTGTTTTCAAAGTTTGTATGTACTAAATAATATTCGTATTAATCTATGAAAAAATTGCGTAATAGATTTTGGGTACCTACGATTCAAAGGATAAGCGTGGACGAAAAGTTATTCAATATAAAGTACACTTTCAAGGTTGGAGTAGTTCATGGGATCGTAAAGTGAATGCTGATTTTGTTTTAAAGGATACCGAGGAAAATCGTCAACTTCAAAGAGATTTGGCTGAAAAGGCACAGTTACAGATGTAAATTATGAAAACTATTTTATAAATTAAATATTTATTTACTCAATGTTATTAATTTTAGTAATGCTTTTCTGTATCGTAAGGAGCGTACCAGTAGTAAGAAAAAGCCAAACAAAACGGTAGTACCTGCGGAAGATGCTGCAACAGCGGGGGGCAACATAACAACTGATTTGCGTTCATCCCCAAAATTTCGAACACGCGGCTCATCTGAAGATAATTTTAGCTCAAGTAGCACTTTTGAAAGACAAGAGGATTCTCCAATGAAGGACGGTAAGTAATGAAAGCTCGAAATTTTGAATAAGTTAAATGCTGAAATTGTTTTATATAGAATGTGAAACCGAGTCTTGCTGCAGTTCAGTAGAAAGTTTTCCAGATGAAGAAAGAGTCTTACTGCGAATAAGTGAAAGGCTTCGTCAATATTTGGAATATGATCATGATATGATTGTAAAATATTGTAAGCAGCATGCTTTGCCTGCACGAATACCAGTCGTGGCGATATTGGAGAACTTCGTTAAACAAAGTGTTGTTAAATTGGTGTTTTCAACAACACAAGTTGAGAGCACAAGGCGACGCACTACGCAACAACGAACAAACAAAAAAGAACATGAATTTGACAAGCTTGTGGCAACGTAAGTAATCTGCTAATATTCCTATTTAAATTTGAACATATATTTATGAATTATGTAAATATATTAAATTTGCATTTTCATTAACAGTGTGGGCTTATTAAAAGAGGTAGCTGATGGCTTACGAATTTATTTTGATTTCACTATCACCGATTATCTACTATATAAAGAGGAAAAAGAGTATGCGTTATCCTATTTAAGTGAGGAGAATCTTAAAAATTTCACATACGTTGCATTGCCGGGCTTATCGGCCGATTTTCTTAATCCCACTAAAGCGGACGCGGACTCAACGCAATTGCCTATCAGTGACAGTGGCACTGAAGTGCACGCTGCAGATGCCAATTCTACAACACCCGCCACGACTGATGAGCCACAAAAGCGAAAATCTCGCATACATCGGAGTGACGACTGCGAAATGATTGTGGAAAACTGTTTGGAGAACTGTTTATCGAGTATTGCTAGCACCAGTTCAGGTGCTTCAACCCCTTTACACTCTGCAGCCGCTGGCAGTGGCGGCGCCTCTGGAGTTAATTACTTGAAATCACTGCAGCCAATGGCACTAAATCTACCAACACAAACCAAGGAATTCCTGCAAGGAGTCTTATCGTGGCATTTGCTGCCAACCAATGCCCCTACAGCGCCATCAATGATATTTGGAGCTCCACATTTGGCACGATTAATTGGTAAGTCTTGCAATAGTAATTTTCGTACATCGTCCAATAATTATAAATACATATGATCGTTTACAGTTAAATTGCCGGAGTTTTTGAATGCTTCATCGATAAACGACGACAAATTGAAAAATTTACTACAACATTTGGATACATTCGTGAAGTGAGTACTATTGGAATAATTTTTTATAACATTTTAAACTTATGTACCGTATCCTCTTGTAGTTACTTAGAAGCAAGAAAAGAATGGTTCAACGAAGACAATTACGCGCGTTCAAATGCGATGCGTAAACATGCCAGCTCCACTGACAGCTCTAAACCCACACCCATGGAAGGCGTAAAGGACGCACTTGATTCGAATTCTCAAGCGGCAGCGGTCGCCGCAAGTGCAACAAGCACAGCAACGCCAACGACACTGCCGGCAACGACTGCAGCTGGCGCCGCTGCAGCTATTGCAACATAATAACCCAGACACATACGTACATATGTGTTGTGTATGTAAATAGTAGAATGTTAAAAATAAATTTCACACAAAATAATGTAAATTTAGAAACAAGTTTTATTTTACAAAACTGTGTATCTTAACAATTACAAGTATTTCTGTTTTTCCTTTTAATTATAATTTTAAAGCTTTTTAATTTTTATTCACATGAAGACATGTGTGTTATCGTTATACACTTTCTCGCATTGTTCATTTCCACTTTCCAACACACCTGCATACGCACATGCAAGTATGTTATTTGTATGTACGCACACAACAACAATATCGCGCAGTTTGTGTTGTTTGCCAAAAGCGTCTGTGAAATAAATATGACTTAAAATTATTATAAACATGAAATACTTTACATTTTTTATTTTTATTTTTTATTTTTGTTCATTACAAGTTAGTCACTGTAAAATAGCCAGCAGCTAAGTAGAGCTTAAGTATTAGTAAGTAAAATGGCTTAGTTTCGTTATTGCTATTCGGCTTAAACTAAGAACTTAGTAAACATTTTAGTGCATTAGGTTTTTTTATAATAGAACAGTTACTATTCGTAAATTATTTTATTTGTGATTTCACTCATCTCTCTGCATCCTTCAACGTTAAATTAAAACCAAAAAGGCGCTTTGATTTCAGTTGTTTGCAAATTTTGATTTGTTAAAGTCTGCTTTGAGTTTGCGACAGCTGTGTGACTTGTTTTTGTAATAAAAGCTAATGTTTTTTCTATAAGTGCTCTCGAGGAAGCACAAAGTTCCTGGGGCTATTCGAAAATAACTGTTAAAGTGTATCTTGCTTTCTGTCTAATGCCGCGAAAAATATATAAAAACTGCATACAAATGCGATATGTATGTATGTATGGCGTTGCATCGTTTATCCGGAATGCAAATACATACATACACACGAAGTGCATTGGTTTGCTTTTAATTTGTTATTGCGCTTAGTTGCAAGTATGTGCTTCAAATTCGGCTTCTTATGCGGACGGCTTGAAAGTTTCTTCATATACAACATACAGTACACCATATACATATGTATGTATGTACGTATGTGTTTTTTGGTTTCTAATTTTTTGTGTGGGAAATATTCAACGACGGAATGTTAAAAACTACAAATATATGTTTGTATGTATGTATATGACGTATACAAGTATCTTAGAATCTGTTTTACATTGGGTTTTAGCAACAGTAACTGCTTACATATTACAAAATAAATACATTTGTATTGTGTCTTCTCTTTTGTTCCATAGAAAATATTATCAACTTTGTTAAGATCTTTTGCGTGTGAGTAAATTTTAAGAATCGGATATGAGAGATTTATCGGAGTACAAATTAGGCATATACCCAGCCACATATGTATGTATGTACACACTTGTATATCAAAAAAGTCAATTTCTTCACGCTCTAGCGCAGCTATTTGGTCCGCTTGGTGACGCTGGACGCCGTCGGGCGCATGAAACTGCTCATGCCACGATTGCTCGAAGCGCTTCTGGTGCTACTGGCTGTGCGCGTGTGCGCCGTCTGTGGTGTGGCCTGTTGTGACATGGCCGCTTTGACTAGAACAGCACTGCGTGCGACATTGGTGCGCGTTGGCGCGTTGTTGGTTTGGTTCTCCTTAAAGCTCGCGCTGCCCAAGTGCACGGTGCGCTGCCCACTGCCGACGTTACCGTTACCCGTTACTTTTCGCACCACTACCACGTGCTGCCCTATGCTCGAGCCACTGCTGCTACTGCGACTGGCTGGCACCGGTGTGCGGCTGGCGGACGCACCACTGACGACACGCATATGCGGCGGCATGTTGTTTTGCATGGTTAGCGGGCGCTTGCTGGGCGACGAATCGACCGATACTGTTTGCAGCGGTGTCTTGCTCACCACAATCGGCATGCGTCTCACGGTATTTGTCGAAGCGGCACTGTTGATGGACGAGCGTGACGAACGCAGGCTATTCCTTGAACTGCTACGTTCGACGTCGCGACGCACTGCATGCATAGGTGAAGTGTGAACACTTTGAACTGTATCTGGCTGGCTGCTGCCTGGCCGGCGCATAGAATGTGAACGTCGCGCTGCATTGCTGCCAGCACCGAATACGGGCTGCACAACGGCAGGACCATTAGGCGTACGGAATGAACGACTGCGGTCCATTTGTGTTGAGTTAGGTGGTCGACGCGAGGGCGCAGTTTGTTGTTGGTATGCGGGTTGAGACTTTTGAGGCAACACGTTTCGCAGCTTTGATATTTGCAGTCGATCGGCTAGGCGACTTGTGTTCGGCCTTGAGGTGTTGGCCTTCGGCGTTGTAGTCTTTGTTATTGTGGCACGTGCATGTGGTGTTACGCGGTCAGACATGCCGTTGCACGAGGAATTCGTGCTCTCTTTGCCTTGTGAGGGCGTGTCTGATACGAGGCTTTGTGTCTCTTCGAACCCTTCGTCGTTCAGTTCATGGCTGGATAGTTTAATGACAGTAGCGCTTTGGTTACTAGGTGTGGGGTTTTGCAAGGGTGCGTTGGTTATGTGTGAACTGATTATGTCGCGTGGCGGACTCCATATGCGATCCGGTGTGTTGGTTGGTGATTTCAGATTCCTTATGGCTTCTTGTACATCTTCTTGATTGATGGAGCTAATGTGACGTCCAACTTTTTCCAGTTTGGTAATCGTGCGCTCTGCAACCGGTTTCGGAGTGATTTGTGTTGACTGCTCTGGTAAAATCTTTTCTACTGTAGTCTTATTTTGATTGGACGTATCCTGCGCTTTGCCATGCAGCCTTTCCATGTCACCAGCACTAGATGATTGTCGTACATTGCTCGAGTCGCTCGTGTCTTTAGTTGATAAAAACTCCTCGTTACCGCTGCTGTAATCCGTGGGCCGTTTATAACGTCTTGTGCGCCGAGTGGCTGAGTAACGATCGAAGAACCCAGGTACATCCTGCTCACTTGGTTCCGGATTGCTTTGTTGTTCGCTAAGCTGTTTGCTATTCGTCTTATCCAGACCATTAATGGTGACCAACGTCTTATTGGGTGTGGCGATGACGCGGCGTGTGACCGGTGGTGTTTCCACATTGTCAGCATCGATCTCTTTGCGACTATATTTCTCATTGTGACTTCGACGCATACTGTTGTGTTGACTAAATCTATCGTCTCCCGTTTTTGTTCCACTCTCTCTACCCAATTTTGATGATTCCAGAATGTCAATATTGGCTTTGGTATCGCTTTTGGTTGTTGTCAGTGAAGTTGTTGTAGCTGGAGCGTTAGATTGCGCAACAGTCAAATCTTGTGACAAAGTTTTATTCGATATTTCGACCGCCTCTTTGGATGGTGATTTGCGTATGTAAATATGCAAGCAATCATCCGTGTCCTCTTGGCCAAGTTGTTTTATTAACGATCTTCGTCGATCCTCTTCCTCGATGGATTTGAGTGCCATGGCACGCTTTTCTGCATTCTCCAGCGAACGTTGTCGTCTATATTCCCGCAACTCATCGGCTGTTGTAACATGATGGTTTTTCGGCGATTGCTCCTGGGCTTCAGATGCGCCAGTGTCCGCTGGTTCGTTACCCCGATTACCCTTGCGCCAGTGTGACTTATCTCTGGCGTTGTTCACATCTGAAAGAAATACATGTATTTGTAATGAGACAAATTCGAATAACGCAAAGGTAAGGATGCCATACCAGCAATTGCTTGTATTGTGCCGACAACATCGGTGTGTTCGAGTGTGTTGGCGGGCTTCCAGTCGGGATATACCCGTTTATAGTTATTCGCATTGTTATTATTGTTATTGTTACCGTTATTACTATTATTATTATTGTTGTTGTTGTTAGTGTTGGTCGTATTTTTGTGGAAATGTTGAGAATTAGTAGAGTTCGTGGTTGTGGTTGGCGTGGTAGGCACGATTTTCTCCTCAGGCAAAGTATCCAATTTTCGTTCGCTATCTAAAAGCACAAAGAGGTAATCGAAATGAATGTAGCTAGTGTTGAAGTCTTAAGCTCTTAGTTATTTTGTATCATAACGCAAATATACCTGTTTCGTTTTCAAACGAACGCCTATTACTGTTAACCAAACGGCGCTTGCGTTTGAATTCTTCGTTTTGCTTTTCATCGTTCTCGTTGGACTGCAGCCAGTTTTCGATCTTTTGTCGAAATTCACGGGATATTCTATATCAAAATTAGGCATAACACTCTCAGAATAGCACCAATAAGTACATCACGGATGTGTGTTTGTATACTCACCTCGGTTTTGTATCCTCGCTGGCTTGCTGCGTGGGGGAAGGAGTAGTGCCGCCACCTTGCGGTGAGGTTGGCGATTTTTTGTCCATATTCAGTAACGGCGCTGGCGAACTGGCACGTTCGCGGTCATCACTGAAGTCCACATTTAAGAGTTCGGGACGTTTTCGGCTGGAACTTCCAGAACGCGCACGACGTGCCCAAGACCGATCTAAGTTGTCGGTAAATAGAGAAACGGACAATCAAAGGCGTTTAATCACGGAAGAACACTGCACCCCGAATAATTAAAAACACTTCAATATTTGCATACCCAAACTTCCATAGGCCTTTCGATCTCGGCTTATATGCTCGTGTCCGGATGTGCGCAAAAACTCCATCAGATCATCTTCCTCTGGTAATACACGGCTAGGCCGTCTTTTTCGCATGCTACCATTCGGCGTTATGCTCGGTGAAATCCCCTCAGGGGTATCAAAGATTTTTTCAATGCTACAATGATTTTCCGAATCAGAGACTGGGGTGCCACATTGACTGACTGCAAGGCGAAATGACAATAGAAATAAAATAAAATAGAAATAATTTTAAAGGAAAAGCGGAAATTTTCGCTGATGAAGATTTTACCTTGCCTAGCACGCCTGGCGAGCTGCTCTTCCCTTTGTTTTCGTCTGAGCGTGGCCTGCTCCTCCAATTGCTGTCGGCGCTCGTTTTCTTTCACAGCCTGCTTGAATTTATCACAGAATGATTGGAATACTTTGAAACACTCCTCCAATTTAAAGTGCGCCGCATCTTCGCAAAAGAAATCGGCCAACTTTAAACGCATCGCTTCCACCTCCTTCATATTGGCCTGCAGCGCAGCCACCTCGCGTTCAGCGTTCTATAAATCGAGTTTAATGGTGGGGAATTGTAAATTAAATCTAGTGAAAATGTACGCTGAGTCACTCACCTCTAAGAACTCCGACATTTGCTCTTTGATTTCATCCTCCGTTGTGGGTTGTTCGATCTGCCTTTTGATTTTACGTATTCGTATATCCAGCGCATTAATCTCGTTATTTATTTGTTCAACAGTTGTTCTAAAAATATCGATCCATGTGTAATATAATATACATATATCGTATACAAATATACTTCTAAAAGTAATGTAGAGGGGTCTTACCTGGATGCATTTTCCAGTGCAGTCAACTGTGCGGGGAATGTAAGGAGCTCTGGATTGCGCTTCTCGGCCTGCATTGCCACAAAGTGTATGAGATTGATGCCCGGCTTGTTGGCGCGTATGTCGGTGAGCTTTTGCAGCGAGGAGAGTTTGACGCCAGCCGCATTACCGGCATAGCCGCCCGAGTTGAGGAAGTTACCAGCGATAACGACCATATACAGCACTTCTTGCAGCATTTCGTTGTTCATAAGATCTGATGGATTTGAGTTTTATAATAAAAAATTTTAGTGAGTGTTGGAGCATCTTATGAAAATATCATCAGAAAATGCAACTATGTCAAGGTGAAGAGCCAGTAAACTTTCAGCAGAGATCTAAATGAATATACATACCTCCTCCAGCATAGATCATTGCGTTGATGCATGGGTCCAGATAACTAATATTGGCGGCGAATTCCTCCTTTAGCAGCATGCTTTCAATACGCAGTTTATAACTGTAATATATAATATTTATCATTAAAAATATTGATCTAAACATGCGCAAATGGGGTTATACTCACTTTGGCACCTCCAAGAGCTGTAGCAGAAACTTCTCGGCATTACCCAGCCGACTTTTATCGCCATTGAAGGTTTTCAGCATATCTAATTCGTCGACTTCCGGTAGAATTTTCAATAAGCCCCGCAGCTTTTCCGCACCGATGTCATCGTGCTCGCCATCTCTTATCAGCTGTATAATGTCTTCATTCGAACTGGAATCGAACCAAAAATAATGCTTTTAGCCTTAACAAATCTAACAAATGTGCTCATATTTTAGTTCAGATAATTTGATAAATTCCGTATTTCTGGATAATAACTAAAGCGAAACATTCTCACCTTCGGAATTGTTTGAGGAAGATGTTTACATTCAGGCTGCGTTTACCGTCGAGCAAAGAGATTTCTGTGCTTTCCTTTTTGGATTTGCGGTCGAGTGTATCGTAGCCCGAACTACTGCTGCTTTCACGGCCCAATTTCGGTGAGCCTTGAGCGCTGGTCGATTGCAGACAAAACAGGCCTTCCATTTCATTCCAATCGATGTCGGTCATTGGTGTGTCCTGGTGATTATTGGCCACTATAGTCCATATATTTTGCTTGCCAATGACGCGATTTGGCGGAATTTTACCCCAATTGATGGTTTTCATCTTCGACTTGGGTGCTGGTGTGTCTTGTTGTGGTAGTAAGATCATATTGTGACCGTTTAAGCTCAAGTCCGGGGTGACGGGTCGCATGGAATTCGTGTGATTGCTGAGTAAATTACCAGTGGAGCCTGGTGGCTGTGGTGCAGGTGGAGGTGGAGCGCCAGGTACGGGTGGGGGCGCGGGCGGTGCTACTAGACAATTTCCATTCATAATTGGCGGTGGAGGTGGTGGTGGCGCCCCACCACTAATAGGACCATTCATTGGAGGTGGCGGAATGGGCGGCGGTGGTGCGGGTGGCGCACAGTGTACCGGCGTCGATGTGGAAGGTAGTAGTGGTGGTGGTGGTGGTGGTGCTGATGCAATCGGTGACAACGGCCCATTATGCAGCTGTGATGAGGCTGAGGTAGAAAGTGAGGCGGCATTTTTGCGACTTGGACTGGTTGCGTCACCACGACAATGTGGACAGGAGAATTTTTGTACGCTCGGCGAACGCAGTATCCTCACCGAGTCCTCATGACTCTCAAGTAGTGTGGCACGATGCACCAACTTCTCTGTTGTATCCCAGATCACATCGCTGATTGCCTCTTTGGGATCAATGCGTAGCAAATGTTGTAATATACTTAGAAATGGCACTTCCTGTGGCGTATCGGCCACCTGAAAGTAGAAAGTGCCGCGTTAACTTTTACTCTATTATAAGTTTAATTTATATGGTCGAGTATGTTTACTAACTAATGAGTATACGTAGGTTGCTATATATATATTTTGGACTAGGCAACACTAAGTGTTGCCAGGTGCAATCTGACATTTCCATTGGAAAGTTTGACATTTTTTAGCATAACATCACTCAGAACGTTTTGTCATTTAATCGTGAATTGTTTTATTTACAGGGAATTAAAAAAATCATCTCGGCCAAAAAATGGAATTAACTCGTGAACATTTTCGTGCGATCATTTTTCACAACTTTCGACGTGGATTATCACGACAAGAGTGCACCGATGAACTAAAATCTTTGTATGGCTATGAAGCACCATCCTATAGCACTGTGAAAAACTGTTACAACGAATTCAATCGTGGCCGACGCTCGCTCAAAGACGAATTCCGTGAAGATCGTCCAAAAACAGCCGTTGTGCCAGAAAACATCGATGCCGTACGTGAACTGATAACGCAAGACCGTCATGTAACATACCTTTAGATAGAGGCATGCCTATGCATTTCTCCCACCAGCATACATTCGATATTGCATGAACACCTATCCGTAAAAAAGGTTTGTTCTCGTTGGATCCCGCACAATTTGACAATCGCTGAAAAAAAAGGCTCGTGTGAATTGGTGTAAAGAAATGCTGAAAAAATACGATCGCGGTGCTTCAAAAGACGTTTATGAGATCATCACAGGTAACGAATCATGGATCTATGCGTATGAGCCCGAAAAAAAAACTATTTTCGTTGATAAATATGCCTATTTTTATTATTAGGCCAGAAATATATATAGCAACCCTCGTATATGTTATGTTACTTTAGCTACTACAAAAGCCTTTTTCTAACGCATATATGCTTACATTATATTTTACCAAATATTACCATATGATCAAAAATGACCCGGACTGACAAAAACTACATTTCCTCGTATTTTAATACAAATTTTTCAATTTTGGTACGACATTCGCTATATTGTTGGACAGTAAAAATGAGTTTGATGAATGTAGTGTTCTCAGCTACATTGTCAAGCATCGCTCTTGCGTCCCCCACTCGAGGTCGGTTGTCACTCTTCGAAACGTATGGAGTGGATTCATAAGAGATGCTGAGATCTTCAAAGTTTCTTGAAGCTTATTGAAATACATGCAAATTTATATGGACAGGCCAAACTTCCCGAACGAAGATTCCAATCTTTGAATAGCATATCATAACATAACATAACCTAATAGAACAAAACATAACATTATACAATAAAACAAGATCATATTAATAATAGTCATACTTGTCGCAATATCGCGTAGAATACATCAAGATGCGAATTTAAGTTGATGCCACTTGGGCCCTGTAGACTCTGAGCTTCGTCGCATTCGCGCTGTTCGTCGAATACGTCCAATTGCACTATAATATCTCCCACACTCTGTGCGACTTTCCTGCAAATATAGATAAATTATAGCATATTATTGTTGTTGCAACTTCTAGCCGCTTACATGATTATTATTAAAAATGCTAAGGTTAAATAAAGAAATATTATTTGCTGTCAATATTAACTAATTTATCCCCATTTTACATGTGTTTTAATTATTTATGATAATAATTTGTTTCTGCTACAAACGAGTGCAGCTACGGAGGAATGTTGCAATAAACAATGCGCTAACTCATTGATATTTTCACAATCAAAATAAATATATTCGATAAATAATGGCACAAAACATATAAAAATTACGAAATGGATCAAATATAACACTCCAGGCATTCGCTTGCATTATTTGAAATTATAAATAAGTTATTTTATATAAAAACAACAACACTACCACACATTATCTATGTGTGAGTGTGTTTGTATGTCCTTAAAAGCTAATCATTTGCAGCAAATACGAGGCACTCACTTCAAATTGTTCACTAGTTGCAAGCTGCGGAAATTATACTTCGATAGGGAACAACAAAAGGCGAAACGACCAAGACGTTGTATTTTTGACGTCTCCACTGCACCGCCTTAGACTCTTAGCCTGTTAGAAAGCCGCACGATTGCTGAGCAGAGTCCTTGGCAATCGAATTTGTTTTATGACCGAAAACACTGAATTTCCAAATGAAAGTGAAGGAATGCCAAAGTACCCCGTTCTTTGACCGTCTGCGAGTTTGTAGTTACTGATTGAATAAACGACAGTTGCAGAACTCGAAGTACGAATATAACTGCTGTTATAACAATTTAAAAAGCTTATCCCTCTGAGTATATTATAAATATGTATTTGTTTCTAATGGCTGTTAAGTTTTCTATTTAATAAAATTTTCGATTTGGAGGCAGTAGTTACAGTGTGAAATGTATTAAACTCATTTATGTATGGTGTGCTCACTCCAATATGACGACCTGGAGTCGGCCAGCAGCCGATTTGCGGAGAGCGAGCACTACAACTCAATTTTGATTAAATACTTTAGCTTTTCATATTTGTTTATTGTTGGTAAATTTTCATTTTCGGCATGCACGTGGTGCGCGCGCATAGAAACGCCGTTGCTGCCGCTGTGAATTAACAAAATTTACTCCGTTTTGCTCACGAGAAAGCTCCAACGGGTCTCAGCACGTGATTTTCGATGCCCAACTAAATGCACGGAAGTGCGTGTGTGTGTGTGTGTGCAAGCGTATGAAAGTGAGTGGGCTCTATATATAATCATTAATTTGAAGAGTCCAGCATATGTAAATTCGGCTATCAGTTATATACATATACATGTATGTATTAGTTTGTGTGGAGAAATACAAGTTAGTGGGTGGCTGTTGACCAAATGCTTCTGCAGGTACATAAAATTTCGCATAAGATTTCCTTTTGGCCATTTTCGCGTGTTGTGACGTCAGAGTTTTAACGGTGAGGGATACACACGCATATGCATATTTACAAGTTAACTGTAATAACTATGTATATTGGTTTGAATTGACATATGTATAATATACATTATATTATATTATAATTAAACATTGTGACAAAAAAGTAACCGGAAATTGCAAATAAGGTGCAAAATACTTATATATTTATTCATATATATATTTTTTTTTCGCCTTCAAAGTAATCCCAAACATATGTAATATAGTACTTATGCCAACGATTTTTCTTAGTCCTCAAAATACTTTTCATAAGCAATTTTGGGACGGCTTTCAGTTCCTCCAGCGAATTTTGTTTTATCTCTTCGATCGACTGAGAATGCGTTCCACGGAGGGGCAATTTCTGTTTGGGGAACAAGAAAAATCACACGTAGCCTAATCTGGTGAATATGGTAGTTGATCGATGGTATTCATTGCGTTTCTGGGTTTAAATTCGGTCACAATCGTACTCTTTTTGAAAAAAAATTCAGCTTTATCGGGACGAGTCGTGCAAGAACGCGTTTCATACCCAAAATATCTACTAAAGTCATTCGAATGAACTCGCTAGAGATGTCGAGTTCTCTGGCCATCTCTCTTGCCATCTCTCTAACACTTGCATGACGATTTTCAGGCACCATATCCTTCACTTTTTAATATTTTTATCAGTTGAAGAGGTCGAAGGTCGTCCAGAACGAAACAAGTCTTCCACGATCTCTCGACCATCCTTAAAGGATGTTTACCACTCACAGGCTTGTTTTTTTTTAATAAAACTGAATCACCGTAAGCCTTTTCCAACATTCGTAACAATTCCGCACACGAAATTTGGTTAGAAATACAAAATTTGAGATAATTTTTTTGGTCGATATTTTTAACCAATGTAAAAAACAGCTGAGTTATACCGACTTAAGCAGGCGCAGTAAACAAATCAGTTGGCAGATCGCGGCCATATTTGGCATAGTAATTAAGGACAGCCCTACCAACTTAGCAAAATATTTTTTTTTTTGAAATTTCATTTACCCGGGGCTTTTTTATTACAAAGTATATGTTGCATTGTTAAGAGCCAATGTCTGGTTAACAATCATCTTCCAGTTAAATTTTGGTTAACTTTACCGAAAGGAGTCTAAGACATCAAGCAATATCATAGTATTCAGTCGATATATTGTTAAGAAAATTGAAATCGAACTTATTAAAAAAACAGTAAATATAAGAGAGTTGTTGGGGAGTTTTTATTCCATAGTTTTGCCATTATACATGTTTGATTAATTATAAAGTACAAATATATAGAACTCAAAACAAGTTAATGAATAATCCTCATCACTTTAACTCATAAAAATAGTTCAAATGTCATTTTTGAAAATTATCATTTATAAAATATTCAATTTGTGACAAATGAGTCCAAGAATTCTGAATCTTTACTAAATGAGTATTAAGATTCCTACTTATATTAAGCATAAATTAAATTATATTAAAAAAGTACTTTGACAAATTTCATTCACAAAAAAATCGATAATATGAATAATACTTTCAAATTAATTATAGAATTGTTTGGAAAATTAAGCGCTCTTTAATATCATCGACGCACAAAAGATTGTGACAATACGAAATATAAGCTATAGTTTTAGCGGTTTAACAATTTCTATTTGTCAACTAAATACATATGTATGTATTTAGTAAGTCTATTTATAAATGAACCCCATATGAAATTAAACAAAAATGTGCTACAGACAAAGAAGCTGGGTTGGAACCTTGTTTCGACCAACATTAAGTGGCATACCTATGCACCAACCTGAAAATGGCGATTTTTAGCAATGAAAATTCACTAATACTTGTATATCTATTGCTTTAAGCGTTTAGAGTATATTTATACATATTTTGGGACTACAGACTAAAAGTTTTGATTATAAAAATTAGGTTAGATTAGTCTGGTAGATGAAAATAACAACGCATAGACCATTTTTGGTTCTTTCCGATACCAGATGGAGTTCATTTGCTAGGTCCAGAGGAGTAGTCGGCCTTTAGGATGCCTGCGCTTGAGGCGAATTTTAACAGATTCTGCGGCCTCACTATCGATAACTCCTCCAGTGTATCATACCCTCGGAACCAATGCGCTACAAGTGCACAAGATAGTCTCCATTGTTTTCCTGGTGCCTTGCTCTAAACGTTTCTTGCAGTCTTTTCGATCTCTGTCAGCTCCATCCTACGGCCGTGTGTTGCCACCTGACAGTGACCAGTTAGTATTCTCATTATGTTTTTACGGTTTCTTTAACCGACTGTCATAAGGAATTTTGTTTACTTCGTATCTACCGTTTTGCATATGAATTCTGCACCCAGGTAATTCGTTACATCGGGTTTTGATTTTCATTACGATGCTTCTGTCTGAATCGTTGAGATACGAGATTACTGCCTTGATTGCTACTTGGCTGTCTATGTAGATGTTGACTCTGGAATTGCTTGCAGGTGCATTAGTGGCCAGCTCCGGGCTTTTCGCAATAGCAAAGACCTCAGCTTGAAATATACTGCAGTGGTTCGGCAACTTAGCCAGTCATCTTTTTTATGTTTCTTTTGAACCTTCTCTACCAGTTGAAAAGTGGGATGTCGTCCAACTGCCATTGCCCACCGGGTTATGCCCTAAGTTTCCATATGTAAATTCTCCTGCAGCCAGTAGTCGTACCTCCGACTTTGCTGCGCAGTTTTCAGCGAAGAGGTCTTTAGGTGGCAGGTTTAGTACCAGTTCAAGAGCCGCCGTTAGAGTTGTTTTTAAAGCTCTGGCGGCGCTTCTCCATTGCGACAGTAATTCCGGCCTTCACCAACCTAAACAAAAATTCACTACTAGAAGATTTTGTCCGTACAATGATTTTTGTTTTCAAAATTACGGTATATTTTGGATTGTCAAATTTTGATTTTTGATCAGACAAAAATTGATAGCGCAGTATGGCATGACAGTTCTCTCCCGTTAAATAATGACAAAGTGAGCATATTTCTGTTCGGAAAAAGATTCTTTGAAAATTAGCTTACAACTTGTGCATACATACATAAACACATTTCTTCAATTTTATAGTTAAGATCATTCATTATGAACAACTTCACAGCCTTTGCAAAATTAATTTTACTGAAAGAGATTTGTTAGTCATATTACCACTATTTCACAATGAAGCCCAATTCCCTGCTGGGTAAAAAAAATCATTTATATACATATGTATGTGGTTATGAATAGTATGGTAGTTTTGTAATAAATAGGCAGAAGCTGAAGTCGGCGGATGTTGACCGCTTGATTTATGCGAATGCGCAGCCATGTTTCGGAACAATTAATTAACATTTGACTGAATAATTAATTTTAATAAATGGTTTTTTTCGCTATACATTTAAAATTGGTTTCTCTTTGTTGTTGATGCTCAATTAAATTTTTGTCGACTGAATACAGAGTTGAAGCTGACTTGTTTGTTTACATTTTTTCGAATGTTTATGCAGAATCATTAAACAAAACTGTCTGGAGGGTGTGTATTTGTCGTGCTGTGGGCGGATAAGTGCGTCTAAGGTGCTAATTGATTTGCCATAGTGTATTAAGGCTTTTATTAATCAGTTAATGTATTAAAAAAGAGTCTACGCATTTGCTAACTCTGACGGAAAAGATCGCTAAATAAAGCATTACTGTGAGGCGAAATGTGGATGTTCTGGATATTCGTTATAAAACAGTAAGGTGTGGAGGGCAGAGCGGAAAAAATTCTGAACTCACAACATTTATTGTGAGGGATGAAATTTGGCGCTGTGTTAGGCTGATAAAGATTATATTTTTAATTTTTTCAAAAATAAACTCGATTTTTGAATCATATATTTGTTAGTATTTAAAATTTTTATTTCTAAAACATGCTTTCCACTGCTTACGAACGAGCGCTTAGCGTATATTATTCTTTTGTGACAACATATTTGATTGCCATTTTTATTACAGTCCCATAGTGAATTTTTTAATTATTTTTGCATTCATATAACCTACACACATACGCTGTGGCTTGCATAAACTTTTCAAAGTTTAATTACAATTTATTAATTTGCATGCAAATTGAGATAAGCACAAAGACAAATTTTTATGGCGGTTTGTACTTTTTATTAAACGTTTTCAAAATTGCCTGCGACTGCTTGCGCCTCATGTGCAAAGCTCTCTGAGGAAACAACATTGCAGAAGCATGACCATATACAAGCACATGTAGAGTATGTGTACGTTGCACTCGTATGTATGTATATGGAATTAACACAAAACCACCTTCGGCGGAATTCAAAGGAAACAATAAAGGCATAATCTCAATCAAATTGCTGCTGACAGCCAGTGGCGCTTCGACAATGCCACCTTAGTGGCATAACTGTGTCTATCTAAATACACCGACGAATTCATGCAGAGATACTCGCATGAATGAACATTTGCATAAATTGTCAAAAACAAAAACAACCGTGTAGTTGGCCCCTTAGCTTGCAGCATTATCTGGTATGAATATACTTGTATGCATTTCCATATTTTTCTGGGCTCGGCTCTGTAGATAATCGCTCAATAATAACACCAATAAAACCAGAGGTTCCAGAGGTTAACTTTTCCGCATTTAAAAGTGTTAAAGTACTTAGCAAATTTTAAGCAAAACCAAAATGATTATAAGTGCGCAGAGATAGGGTAATATAAGGTGGGAGTAATTACCCTTTGGCGCAACATTTAAACCGAAATATGCTAAGGTTTATACCATAATTGCCAAAGGGGAACTTTTATAAAAATAAATGTATGAAAATAAAAATAAAACTCTGTTGAGATGAGATGATTTCTAACAATTTCTCTAATTGGTGTAACAAGTTATTTAAGCAATAAAGCTTTTGGTTCTTTAAAAAATTATTTTCTTTATGGAAAGTTACTAAGAAAGTCCGTTCGAAATAACCAGGTCTGTTAATATTAAGTTAACTGTTTACTTGCATAGAAGTATACATATATTTATATTCACGTAAATTTAGGTATGGGTTTTATAATTGCGAATTTCAACAAAATTTTGCTTACTTACCTTAAATTATTTAATAGCGGTAATACTTTTAAACCTGCAATGAAAAAAGCAAAAAAAAAATAGTAATTTAGATGGAATATCTTTTTTGAATAAGTACATATGCATATAATTTCTAACGTCTAAGGAATAGTATGGATTGACAATAATTTAAACTAAATTTGTGAATTTCAAAATATTTTTTTGTATACAATGCATATATGTTCATATGTATACATATATATCGAGTATATGTATAATGGGTTTTTCAATAATAGCGCTACAAAAGTTAAAAAAAAATCGGTTTTGGATATCAATGAAACTTTTTATTCCTGTGAGAGTACATTCGATGCCATGGAACTCGATTTCTTTTGCATGGCCACCACGGACACGCTTGCCGAAGTCCATTTTAAGCATAAATCGGCCGATTCTGCTGCATTTTCACGTTCGATATTCGTACGAAGTTCGTCAATCCTCGCTGGGTTGTTGGCATACGGGGTATGACAATTAAGTAATGAGACTGATTCCATAAAAACCGTATATTTGAAAATTATTCTACAACTCTGCCATCCCCTTCAAAGTAGTCTCCTTGGGCAGCTATATAGCGATTAAAGCGCGTTTTCCATGCTTCGTAACATTTCTGGAACGCTTCGACTGGTATGTCCGGGAGTACCCTCGTCACGGCCGACTGGATGTCCATAATCGACTCAAAATGGGTTCCTTTGACCACCGATTTTTTTTAGGAAACAAAAAAAAGTCACAGGGTGACATGTCGGGCGAATAAGGCGGCTGTTGCAACACGGCGACCCCTTTAGAGGCCAAATACTGGGACACTCTGAGGGCGGTGTGGCATGGCGCGTTGTCGCGATGAAGGATCCAGTTACGAGCGATGTCTGGGCGCACCCTGTTGACTAGCTTTCGCAATCTGTCGAGTACTTGGCAATAGTAGACTTGATTCATAGTTTTCCCAGGTGGAACGAATTCTTTGTGGACGATTCCACGGCTATCAAAAAAGGCAATAATTATCGTTTTCACCTTCGACTTGCTCATTGTGAGCTTTGGCGCGACTAAGAGCACTATCACCAGACACTCTTACAATTTTAGCTTACGTTTCCGAAGCTGTTTCGCCCAATGAGGCGCAAAATTTTATTGCGACGCGTTGCTCTTGATTTCGTTTTTCCATTTTCGTGTCGAGCACTACAAACACACGTCTACTCAACTTGACGCAGCAGGCGAACTAAACAAGCTAGAGCTCCCCTCAATGGAGAGGGGAGGGATGCTAGAAAAAGAGAAAGGGACAGGGTTTACCACAAGTCACAGGTTTACCACAAGCGCGGCAATAAATTCAGTCTCATTACTTAATTGTCAAACCTCGTATACCATAGACTTGACGGTGTCAAAACACAAGACCAAAGCGGCCATTTGACTGGGCCATTTCGTGAGACAACACGTTCACCAAACTTGGGTTTTAAATAATTCGATTGTGACACTCGCTGTTGCCCAAGTCCATATCATGCAATTCGGCCCATAACCGCACCAAACCGCAATTTTTCGGAGTACGTGTGGATTGCTGCCTGAGCAATATCGCATATTTTGCTTATTGCCGAAGTTATTCAACCAGATATGAGCCTCATCGCTGAAGATGATTTCACGATGAAAATCCGGTTCATTTTCAAGTTGTTGCTCAGCTCAATTCACGAACATAAGCTTCAATTCTTGCGTTAATTTCATCTAGTAGGAATGTAGACTATGATCTTTTCGCAAAATTCGTCACAACGACGTCACAGAGCTGCCCAACGCTTGAGAACGACGTGTGAGAGACTGATTTGGGTCTTCTTCAATTGATGCGCTGGCGGCAGCAATATTCTTGACAATGCGGGCACTTCTTTGTCTCACTGCCATGGGAAAATTTTGTATTGTGTCTCTGGATTAAAATTGGACGCAGAGCTCTTAAAGTTGAGGCCACTGACTCCGAATTTTGGTAGTAAATTTTATTAATTTCGGCTCGTTGTTGGATCGTATATCTGTATATCTTTCCATGATGAAATGTCAAACCTTACTGAAGAGAAATCTCAAAGGAACGGGAAAAATGTGGCGTCATTTGTTGTCCCTATCTGTCTACTTTTGTAGCGTCCCTATTGAAAATCCGTTATTTGAAAATATTATTCGAAAATTTTAACAGTATATTAGAAGATTATCAGATTTTAGCCCTATTAGTGTTATAAATAAATATTTATGCATTCGAAATATTAATGAATGTTTACGAATTCATAAGTTTTTCTTTATTTTTTCAATTAGTAATTTTCTCTCTAACGTTGATATTGTGAATATTGAGATCGGATATTTATTACAAGCACGTAAGGGGTGTTTTAGTATGTACATATGTATCTCACTCAAAAAAAAAACTTTTTATTTTGAAAGTTTCTACCACTTTCTCATCTAAAAACTTGTTTATCTCAACTCTTAACATTGGAATACAAAAATATTTTGACTACTACACCAGTGTAATCCCTTAAGAGTCTAATTTCATTTATTGTCATTTCATAAGCGTCTTGTTAATTCAATTTAATTTAAAATTAAATACGTACATATGTAATATATATTGTTTATTTTAGTAATCTCAACCAATTCCTGTTAATATGAAAGTACTAAACGATTGTCGTCTGAAAGCCAATTATATTTACATCAATCATTTTCAAAAAGTGTTCGGTGGTACTAAGCAAATTTCAATAACAAGCTTATGTGAACCTACACACAGACTACATACCATATTTAAGCTTATATGCATTGTCATTTTAATTTTTATTAGACATATCCCAGCAGGAATCTGTTATCTAATCAACAAGTATACCATATATTGTATTGTATAGGTATTAAGATAGAAGTTAAATGACTAAATCAAAAACATTTGTTGATTTGCAACATTTTCGGTATTCAAACTTACATTTAAGTTTATTTTTTCACATATTATCAAATAAATAACTTTAGCTTACAATTTATTACATGACATAAAGCCGTTCAGAAAATGGAAGTCCAGCACTCAATATGCTGCAGTTATGATCTTTTATATAGTATAATCAACACAATCTTTAGAACTTTTTTGCAACATATTTCTCGTTGGGATGCCGTAAATCGTATTCTTAAGCCCTCATCTCATGCTTTTGCCACACTAAATGTCGACAAACATTGTGACTGATTGTTTCAATGAATGAGATTAAGCTGACGCGCGTGAATTGACCAAGAACACCCCCACAAAACACGATATTTTTAATGAAGCATGCAATTACCAGTTCAACTGGCTGATTTGGCAGAAGTAAAGCGTTAATATATTGTCATATCGGGTGCTGCATGTACACATGTATGTATGTATGTAAAAATGGGGGAGCAGTTTCGCCGAAAACTTGAAGCAAGTGGCACAGTTTAATAATAATCGGACAGAAGCATGCTTCGCATATGAGACAATAGAAGGGCCGTTAAGCAGTTCATGAACTTTGATCACAGCGCGCGCTTTGGAGCATTTACTTTGATTGAGCAACGTCCAACAAGCTCAAACTATATTTCCACTGACACATACGCACACATATATACATATGTGTACTGATGAATGTGTAAAAAAGCTGGAATGTCACTGCGCATGCGCGGTGCTGTTGGCTGTGCAATTCCTGATGCACTAAATTTTCATTGTTTTTAATTAAAATAAATTGAGATGCGCCTGACCAAAGTGCCAGATAAACAAAAAAAACAACCTCAGCGCAAAGGAATTGTAAAAATGTTGACTGCGCTTGTCAGGCACCAGACAAATGTAACGAATGAAAGCACGACAATGAAAAAAATTAAAGAAATGTGGCGGTTTTAACAGAACGGTAAACCGACATGAACAAATGACTGAAATGGTGAATTATATGCTCGCCAAGGTGCGGATGGAATATTTTTTCAGTGAAGTGTAAGTGTATGTTTGTATATGTCTGTATATGTGCTGGTGTTTATGGGTTTAAAGCACGTCTCTAGAAATCACCGTTCGGAACTCCAGCTTTTTGTTTGAAAAATGTCACAGTGAAGTTGCCGCAAAAATTGATACAAATGTGACTCAATAACTCATCAAATCAATCACTTCCACCAAAAACAATTTACACATTCAATACTTAGCATTGAGAACGGCTAAATGTCAGACTGTTTCTTAAATATTTTTAAACGCAGACAATAAGCCTTTTTATTGGCTAATCTTTTTGAGAAAAATAATTTTAGTATAAATAGGGGTCACTGATTCTTCGAGGTTGGCTTTAAAGCTTCTTAACTAATGACCATATACATCATCTTGCTTCAAACTGATTTTTTGACATACAGAATGGGTTTGCTTAGCTCGAAATTGGTGGATTGCTTTGTAATAAAGGGTGATCCATTTTGAGGTACCATACGTTTTTAAAGAAAAGTTGCAGAAACTTCACATTTAATGGGGAATACTTATTACCATTCAAACTGAGGAATGACACATGTGATGTTTTGATCCAAGGCCTGAATCGAAGCGGGATTGTTCGCATAAGCTTTAGACTTTACATATCCCCACAGGAAAAAGTCTAAATTTGTGACAAACCACACCAAACTGACGAAATGTCCATCCCTGAACAAAATTTGACTCGAAAACGTCGAAATTTTTTGGAACTTTTGAAGAGACCACAAAGCGAAACGATGTCGCTTAAGAAGGTCGAGTAGCTGCAGTAATTGCCATAAGGCGTTCCAGGTTGAAATGTCAAACAATACTGAACAAATATAACACGACAGCTTGATACGTCTCACGTGTGATCTGTCAACAAAAAGCTATTGAAAACAGTACCTGTACTTGGATCAAGGAGCAAGAATTCTGAAGCAGAATTCTCTTAGCAAGAGTCATTTGATGAAATATTAATTTCGGCGTAAAAACTGAACCTTTCGTATGGCATCCCTTTAAATGACTTTCGCAGAAAGAATTATATATTCACACATACATATTAACGTACATATAATCGTTATCTCATATTTTCAAATTAAATTATGCCCACGGCTATATAAGCACTCACAAAGTTAAATTAAAGATTGCAATAAAAGTTGTAGCAACATTTAAAAGTGAATTAAATTAATTAGCATATATTTGCATTCCCGGCCCAACCCACCTAGTAAACACCTAACTCCCAACGACTTATCAGTTTCTTAATTGTTTAATAATACATTGTCCATATGATAAATATTAAGCTATTTGCACCGTTTGTTTACAAAGTCACACACACCATAACACGCATATACATAGATGCTTGTGCTCGTAATTCATAGATTGACAATCGTGTATCGGGAAGTTTTATGAAATAAATTAGAATGCCATAATAATTGTACGTATCGACAATAAAATTACAAGCAATCACTAAGAGCGTTTTGACTTTAAGCCGGTGAGATTTTGCATGCAACAGCGAATTAATTTGATTGTCTCGTGCTGACAACCTCAATGGCCAGTGGGGAGATTTGCTATTTGCGCATTCAAAAGTGACAGCCAATATGATATGCAAAACGAATATTTCAAACAATAATACACACATGTATAGTATACATATGTAGTATACAATAATTGGAGTTTTGTATTTGGGTATGCAATATATAAAAATATGTGATTGCTTGGTTTAAAGGCGATGCCGGGAATACAGACGAAGTTG